>PVIW01000914.1:273228-369464 GCA_004026585.1 Noctilio leporinus | reverse complement strand
AAGCAAAACAGAACCAAGTATATGAATACAAGGAATAGGCCTTCAGTGGTCAGGGGGAACAGGGTTGGGGGGAGGGGGAAGGTAGAGGCAAAGAAGGGGAGCAGCTTAGACAAGAACCTAGTATAAAGGAACCATGGACATGGACAACAGGTGGGATTGACTTTGGGGGGAATGGGTGGGTGGGGAGGGGGACAGAGGGGAGCAAAAAGGGGATGGATGTAATACAACAACAATAAAATTAAAAAAAAAAAAAAGTCAAGGTCAGGCAAAGGTGTGTTCCTACTGAATCAATGGGCTCCTTCATCCTCTAGATGTTTATGGGCTTTATCAAAGAGGCATCGTAGGCAGAGTTTGGAAGTGGACAGGGGAGGGCAGGCAGGCCATATACAAAGGAGGCTCAAGCAAACCAGAACTTATTTATAAAAAATTGCATGTTTAGCCCTGGCTGGTGGCTCAGTGGATGGATGCCGGCCTGTGAACCCAAAGGTCACTGATTTGATTCCCCAGTCAGGGTACATAACCAGGTTGCAAGCCAGGTCTCTAGCCAGGTCCATAGCTGGAGGCAGGTCAAACCATACAGTGATGTTTCTCTCTCTTTCTTCCTCCTCCCTGCCCTTTTCTCTAAAATAATGAATACATTTCTTTTAATTGTGTATTCTTGCATGTTTAAACCCCAGTCACCTTCAAAGTACTCTCTATTTGATGCAATACACCTATCATGGTGCTTTTTCCAGGGCTCAAAATCGTTTTTTAACTTGTCAACTTTGATGCCTTTTATAAAGTGCTTCTGCTGTTTTTTGCTTCACCTCTTCCACATCAACAACACATTTCCCTTTGAGGACTTTTTCATCCAGGAAGCAACACCAAAAAACGAGTCACTTGGGCGAGAGTGGGTGAGTGGGAAGGGTGGGGCACAGGGGCTATACTGTTTTAGGACAAAAACTGCTGATCACTCCGAGCAGTGTGGACAGCTGCACTCATATCACCCTCATGAAATGGGCAAACACGCTGAAAGAGTCTTCAAAAAAAAAAATCACTGAAAAGCTGAATGCAGCCTCTCACTACAAGGCCAGCTGGGAACATGATCAGATAGGTTCCTACAACACTCACCTAGTAAGAAACTACTAGAACACTCACCTACAAGGGGCCCACCTCCAGAAGATAATCTGTCCTATGAGGGGGTCCCCTCTCACATTTCCCTGGCTCCATTCCTGTGAGGTCAACTAGGTTCTTTGTGACCTTCAAACAAACAGCATTGCCGTTAAGGTGACTATCCACATGACTCTTTCCTTCTGCAGCCTTTCCCTGCCACTGTCTCTCCCAGCCTAGGAAAGGTGGCAGCTCTTCTACTGCTATCCCAGGTTACCCTGCGGTTCACCGAACCACACATGTCTTTAAAAAACCTCCCCTTGTACTAATTTGAATTTCCTGTTGAGGCCCCCAAAGTGCACATAAATATTTTGAGGCTTAGTTTTCTCATCAATAAAGTAAAAAATAATACTTATCAACTATAGCCACAATGATCATTCAGTTAAGCAACCCTAGTAAAATACCTAGGAAGGTAGCAGAGCTGGAAGAAAGTGTTCAAACAACATGAGTTTCTTGGCCTGCCTTACTGTATCTTATCACATTGTGTTATAAGTGCCTGCTTATGTTTTTGGCTTCTCCTTGGAGACTGAGCATCCCTTAAGGGCAGGGTGATAGACCCAGAGAACTAGACCTGCACATCCAGCAGATGCCCTGGGCATGTCAAGTGAATGATCACTGAGTGAATATGGTTTACCTGCAGCAGAAGAACACAGGACTTCAAGTCACTATCAGGTAAAACGAAAGTATAAAGCCTCAGGGTTTGATATTTTAGATGTTATGATTAGATATAGTAGCAGAATGAAAAATATTATTTTAATCTTTTTAGCCACATCTAAATAGTAATAATATTGAGAATGTGTGTGTGTGTGTGTATGTGTGTGCAAACATAAAGATAGGTAATAGGTAAGTAGATGAATGAACGGATGGATGATGGATGGAGAGAGAGATAGATGTATCACAATTTCTTAGTCAACTCTTATTTGACACATTTTCTATAAGAAGCACATCATGGGAATAAACTGTAACTAATTAAATAGATAATTACACCAAATCGGTTTCAATTACTTAAAACCTGAAAAAAAATTAACTACGAAAAACATCATTGAAGTAAAAGTGCATTTGATTTCTATAACTTGATTGTTAAAACCTGACTTATTTACAGTCCAAATAACATAATAATCCAAATCAGCCAAGACACTAGTTCTTAAAAATGTTTTTAAACTAAAAATCATCTATTATAAATAACATAATCCAGGTCACATCTGTACATATGGAAAAATTGAATGAAATATTTTCATTCCTCTGACAATGACAATGAATCACTGAATACGATTATTTGCTCAGTAATGCCCACCTTTTGTTTAAAGCACCAATGAATCTTTTTATTCCTCTCTCCTCAGGTTCTACCTTTAGACCCTCTGGCTTATTGTAGTAAAAGTGAGCATTAATTGGGTGGAGGGATTCTGGCAGCCAATCCAGAAATCTATTCTCTATGTCATAAACCAAATCAATGGCATAAAGGTATGACATAAGAGCCCATTTCTGGGGATGATCTGCTTTTAGAATACAATCAGTCCCCAATTACTTCTCACCCCACTGTTGACTTCCTCTTTCTTTGATTCCTACCTGAAGCAGTTTTTCCTAATGCGTCACTGCACCTCTGCTAACCTGCAAGTGGTGGTTTCTTTCACACTATCCATTTCTGTACAATTTCTGTACAGTATGTGTATGTGTGTAGTTAGTGTGTATTTGCTTGAACATGTAACTCCACATGAGTTCATACCTTTTAGTGAAAAGGCCATTCTGACATCTTTGATTTTTACTTTTCATATCTTTTTTTAATTTTATAGCATTAACACCAAAGAATTGGGTTAGGTCAGAGATGGGCATCACTCTGGGCTAACTCAATGGAATCTCTGTCAAAGACCACTTACTCCTGGCCTAATGGTCGCTTATATAATACTCTATTTATTCTGAACAAATAACAGGAGCCCTTGGGTAATTTCAGCATGCCCATGCCTGAAAAATAAAATGATTTCATTTCCTTTAGCAATTTCTTAGTCACTGAGAAAAAAAAAAAAGCAAGAGGTATACGTTTCCCTTTTTTGGCACAATGCTCAAATGAGATTTCTCCTTTTCCACATTGAATTTTGCAGAATTGTGTGCATCTCTTATCTTGTCTCCTTGGACTACATGCACCTCAAAGACATATTCCTGTGTTATTCACATGTCTATCTTTCATGATCTGTCTAGCAGGACAGCTTCAGCATGGTCATGCACATGTAAGTAAGCAAAGGCAAGTGAAAGACCAAAGCAATAGGCTGCTAGGACCAAAGCATGGCTACTAATGGGAAATAGCAAAGGGGCCCAGAGCCCAGATCTCTAATATGTTGCTTCATACAACAGAGAAATTGGTTTGCTATAAGAGAAAGGAAAAAAGGAAAGAAGGGAAGGAAGAGGGGAGACAGGGAGAAAAGAGGGGAGGGAGAATGAATGATAGAAGAGAAAAGGAAGGGAGGGGAGACTCCAGGCAAATCAACTTTGCCTGCACAGGGAAAGTAAGTTTTGCCTATTGCTTTACTGTGAGGTTTCTTCCCCAGGGTCAAGAACATGCTTGAGTTGGGATCTGAGCTATTGTAATGTAAAGGCAATTTAATTTTGATCAGAGGAAGAAACAAGAATTATGACATATTTATTGAGTGCTTATTATCTACAAAACATCATGCTAAGTTCTTCAAACCCACACAACAAACCCATGAGAGAGGCAATATTAGTATCCACACTTTGAAGTCCAGGAAACAGGATGAAGAAGTCATGTGCCTAAGGTGACATGGTTTATCACTAACAATCCAGCTCTGTCAACAGGAAAGTCTGTGCTCCTAAGGAAATAGAAGGAGAAAAGGAATGGGGACTGGATTTGTGTTTTTGCTGAACTATTATGTCTGTTACTAAGAAAAAACATGTTTGAATTAATAACTGCATAAAGGGGCTATAAGACATATCACAAGTACTGAATATATCTGACCATGTAGTTTTATCCCTACACATCTTGAAACAGTAGTACTGGTGATATCAATCTGGAAAATACCTTGTGGGTAACTGTTTAAGGCTCTTTGCAGTCATAGTTAACCTAGAATCCATGTTCTCTGTGTTTCAAACAAAGACAGCTTGTTACTATCCCATTACCATTCTTTCTCTGCAGGCTGGTTTATGAAGGTCCCTTTCTCCCTCCATTCCCCTATTTGAGAGTGTGACACATGGCACTACCCGTAATATTTCTTGAGAGAAAGAAGAGGGAGGGAGAGAGAAACAAGGGAGAACAAAGAAAGTTATCGGGAATTTTCCTTTTCTCCCTCCAGCAAGTTTGAGGTTAAAATTCTACACTTAACTGGAACATAAGGCATATTACACATCATTCTCTGATTTAACTTTCCTTCGCCTCACCGCTGTTTCTCAGGTTCACGGGGTCAGCTACAAACCTGGGAAAATGAGGTCAGTTAGGGTTCAGGTTCCATATGAGCAATATATGGTGAGATGGATGTTTTATATAGATGACAATCGTGGACCCCAGGGGAAGCTAAGTGAAATGGGACTTGTTACTACACAGTCTAGGAACTAGGAGAGTCCACCTTAGTTTGATAGCAGCAGAGCAAGATAATGTGGGTTACCGAATAGTTAGTAAGTCTATTTCTGGTGTCTTCTTAACCAGCCATGAGAAGGGAGCTTAATAGGGAACAAGATGGCAAAGTCAAGAAGGCACCTAAATGGAAAAGACAAAAGAGGAGGAAGGGAAATGGTGCTTCGCCCCATCAGGGCCTGAGCAATCCAGGACTGGTAAGCAAGAATAGCCCAGCCCAGCACTCAGATTCTGCTGGCCCCTTCGGATGACCTCCTGTGGTCAGTGCCTCCTTCTCCTGTATCTCTAAGTGGTAGACAAGCAGTAAGAATGACTGAAATACACATTCATGTGAGGGAATGGCAAAATCATGGAGAAATTCCACCCCTTGGGATTCTTCTCTTTCTCTTATCAGAAGGGCTAACCAAGCCAGAGGAAGTGAGCCAAAAGGTTTAAATTTATTTCTGCCTATTAATTTGGAGGTACTTAAAATATACTCTCTCAAGCAATATGTAAAAATTATTAATAATAACAAGACTAATTACAATTTATTAAACACTCACTAGGCTAAGCACATTACATGCCAGACTTATTTAATTTAATCCTCATAACAGTATTATAAAATAGATATTATTATGTCCATCTTCTCAAAGTATGTTCCTCTCTTCTGCCCATTGCTCCACCCATTCTGGCCTAAACTCTCCGGTATGAATCTCACATACGACCCTTGCCTCAGCACCAAAGGATACAGAAGATTAAGAGAGAGAGAAAAAGAGAGAGAGAGAAAGAAAAAGAGAGAGAGAGAGAGAGATCTATTACTTCTGGCTTCCTCAGGGTATAGAGAAGTTAAAAAAAATGTTGATGGCATTTCTGTATTTTCATCTTCCCAACTCAAGGCTCATTGCTCACTTAATTAAAATAATTATAAAAACTACACAGAATTAATCATTTTTACTTTATGTTTAGAAAGGGGATGAAGGGAGGGAGAAAGACAGGAAAAATCATTGATATAAGAGAGAAACATCAGTCAGTTGCCTCTTGTACACAGCCCAACTGGGGACCCCCAACCCAAGCATGCACCCTGACTGGGACAAGAACCAGTGACCTTTCACTTTGCAGGATGATGACCAATCAGCTGAGCCACACCAGTCAAGACCAGGATTAATCACTTTTAAGAAAGTTCTTATTTTAGAATTTTATACAATCCAGAGTATAAAAATAATTTTCATTGCATGCAAAATGATGAAAGGCAATTTTTAGTTTTTTTTTAAAAAGAGATATGCAGCCATGTTTATAGTATGATATAGTTACCCACACACACACACACACACACACACACACACAAAATGCCCAGCAGAAAGATGTCCCCAGTATTCAATGCGCTCAGCTCTGGGTGGGGAGGTGAACTGTTTATTCATATGCTTGCTTTTCGCTTTCCTTGTCTCTATATTTTCATAGTTTTCTGAAAATGTATTTGGAGCTAACATTACTGAACCCTTACCGTGTACTAGTCTAAGAACTTTACGCATACGATGTTAGGAGATAGGTACAGTTACTATGCCCATTTTGCTGATGAGAAAAATGAGGCATAGAGAGGTCATGAGGTCCACTGACTGACACAGCAGCCATGTGAAGCCAAGTGGTCTGCTTTTAGAAGCTGAGCTTTTAACTATGACATGCTACCATCTACCAACAAGGACATTAGCATTGCAATTAGAAGAAAAACTATTAATCTATTTTTAACAATTATTTTTTAAGATTTTATTTATTATTTTCAGAGAGAGGGGAAGGGAAAGAGACAAAGAGGGAGAGAGACATCAATGTGTGGTTGCCTTTCACCTGCCTCCAGCTGCAGACCTGGCGGGAGACCTGGCTTGCAAACTGGTTATATGCCCTGGCTGGGAATTGAACCAGAGACCTTTGGGTTTGCAGGCTGGCACCTTATCCACTGCATCACCAGCCAGGGCCTAATCTACTTTTTTAAAATGCACTCTGGAAATCTGGTAACAACCAGGGAAGAACAAGGATGCACAAACTGATGTCAAGGCAGATGGAATTTAATCAAGGCGTTCTTTTTTCTTTTACAATAGCCATTTCAGTGGGTTGCAACAGCCATCAGATTTGCTTCAGGCCATTAAAAGGCAAATTGGACATTAATTTTTGCATTTTAGTGTCTTTTTCTCTGTAATCATCAATAATGAAATTACCATGGAGTCGCTGGTTGGGAAAACAAAAAGACAAGACATTTCACTTTTTTCTTGTCCCACATCCCCAGAAATATACCAAATGGCTGAATCTGCAGATTAGAACGCTCCCTTGTAATAATCAATCACCTCCCACCATCTGCTGCCTAGAGAAGTAGGGACAGGGAGTCCATTACTGAGAGGCCCACCCGTGTTCAGGTGTGTTCTTTCAAGACCTTCAGTTCTACATTGCAGTTTACGGCCTGGAAAGTGGCTCCCACAATGTGAAGCAGCAAGGATAATGGTCTCATGATGACACCAAAGAGAAACTCTGTGCAGCTCTTTTGTTGTTGTTGTTGTTCATGGAAAGTTTGGGTGATAGCAAGAGAAAAAAGAAACATTCTGTTTGAGGTGCTTGCATTTTGAAAACAGAAAAGTCAGCTTTGTATCACTTCCTAATCCTCACCCTCTACTCTCCCATTCTTGGTCAGAGGTTAGGTGTTACATCTTGTGGATATGCTTGGGGTTGGATATCACCCTAAAGTGGATGGAATTAGCAATGTCAATACTTCAGGCCAAAGTCCTTGAGCAGGGTCAAGAGCTGAAGGCTTGACAGCTCTGAAAAATACAATAATATGGATCACTAAAAGAAGACAGAGCATAGAGTTAAGAATAAGGTGGGAACTGGATCACAGCCAGAGCACATCAGTAACAAGGAGAATCAGAGGCAAAACTCAGGTGCTAACTTAGATGCCTGGCTATAGGTATGTGATCTGAGTGACACTGCATCCCTGGAACAGTTATTCAATGCACCTGTTGTCCCCTCAAAAGCATCCTGAGTTGGAAGATAAACAACATAGACACAGTAAGGATTGCTGATGCATCTATAGTGGAGTTAAATCAGGTCATAGGATCAAGAAGGAAGCTGAGGACTCTAAGTAGAAAGAAGTATGGGGCTCTTTAGAAGAAACACTTAAATATTGAGATTTTAAATGTATATTATTATTATTACTTCTTAATGGCTAATAAAATCCTCTACACAAGCTATCTCTGTGAGTGGGAGCACAGGAGGAGCAAGGAGAATGGGGAAAGGTCTATGGTCAATATTTGCACTGATATCAGAAAGAAACAAAGGAATAAATTTAAGAAAAAAAAATGAATACAGAATAGGAAAATGCCACATAAATTAAAAATATGAAGCCAGAAGGCATACAGCAATGCAAACTCCATAAGAACGTGTGGTAATCTTAGAAAGGGTATTGGACTTCCAAAAGTACTAAGTGGTGAAGTCCATAATATCTTATCTAGATTTTAAGAAAGAGGTTGATTTAGCTAATGTCAGAGTTTCATTAAATACATACACACATGCAAAACCCACACCTATTCCCTACTTCAGCAGAGAAGGGGCAAGAATGATCAGATAACCAACAACTTCATCTCTAGAGGGAGGATATGTAAGGTCTGTCTGGAAAGAGTCCAACCGCTGTTAATATAATGAGAATGGTTTGCACGATATTAATGTAACCTGGCAGCTAAGAAAGCGGGCTGGAGTCTGCATGTGCAAACAATGACAACTTCACTGAACTAGTCAGTGGGGACCGTAGATGCTACTGAGTGAGCATGTGTATTGTATGGCTGTCAGATTTAAAATGACTGAGCGAGCAGAACAAAACAAATCTGTATCAAATCTTGCATTAAGATTGAACATTCCTCTACAGAAACTATTTGGATGATTCAGGAGGCCACAGCTATGGACACCTGGTGATCAGCAGCTTCATCACCACAATGCACCTGCTCACACGTCATATCTGGTGCAGAGTTTTCTGACAAAACATAAAATCACTGAGGTGACTCAGCCCCCCTACAACCCGGGTTTGGTGCCCTGTGACTTCTGCCTTTTCCCAAAACGAAGATCACCTTTGAAAGGGAAGAGGTTTCAGATGGTCCATGAGCTTCAGGGAAATATGATGGGGCAGCTGATGGCAACTGGGAGAACTATATGTGGTCCCAAGGTACCTACTTTGAAGGAGACTGAGGCATCATTGTCCTATGCACAATGTTTCTCGTATCTTGCATCTTCTTCAATAGATGCCTCTAATTTTCATAGTGTATGGCTGGATATTTTATGGACAGATCTCACATAATGTCATGGCCAAGAATCTTCAATCAGGAAGAGTCAATTATTCCTCATTGTCCTTTTGATAGGGCAGCCTGTGCTCACAGGTTGCCTGATTTTTACAAGTTCCAACTCATCCCATAAGGGACTCTTTCCGACAATAAAATTGAAATAATGCACACAAAGTGACTTTTAAACCAGTTCCATGGCAGACGTAAAACCTTATTGGAGACTCTATCAATAAGAATCTGTTATCAGCTAATACGTTGATTAACAGTCAGCTGAGAGCAGCAACGGGACACAGTGTGGTTGATTTTAGGGGGAGCAGAGAGGATTGTGGAGCTGGAGAAGGGGACCTGACAAGGAGGCTGGAGAGCTACTACAAAGAAAACGGCTCACATTCAGTATTGCCGTATTCCCAAGCAAGCATGAACCACCTTGGACGTAATTACCCAAAGACAAAGGATGGTGGGGTTGGAAACCATGATTTTCAGCTTCCAGGGCTTAACATAAATTGTAAACAACTGTCAACAAGTTTGACTCCAAGAGCACAAGAACAGCAGAGAACCAACCTGGCTAACCGCATCCTTCATGCTACCACCTATAGGAAGAGTTGCAACTTATACTTTAGTTAGGAATTTCAATTAAAATGTGGTGAAGTGAAAAGAAGAAATAAGAATTGTGAAGCACCTACCAAGTACCAGGCATTGTGCTAGTTTTTCATTTTATACTGAAATAACCTTCATCAGGTCACTTATAGCTTCTATTATCCCCACCTTTCAAAGAAACAGCACATGGGTGAAGAGAAGAAACCTGCCCAAGGGAACACTGTTAGGAAGTCATGGAAGTAATGAGTAAAGATGGGAGGTAAACCACCCTGAGGAGTACAGTTCCCTAAACATCTCAGAGGATGATAACACCTAGGAGCCTAGAATGTTCTTCCCCTTCTTTTCCCACTTCCCTTGGTAGCCCATCATCCTCAGGTTTCTACTGTCTTCATAGAAGCCTTCCCCACCCCACCTTCCCAAGCAACCTCCCTTCCCCTTACTGCTCCCAGGTACTAGTAACCATATCAGCCCACTTAGTTCCCATGTGGCACTTCCTGCCATCTGTATTTAACTTGCTTGTATATTGGTTTGTTTTTAAAGAACCTCTAGGAAGGCAGCTGCCTGGTTGTTTCTTCCTCAATATTCTAGAGTCCACTACAGGAGGGTCTTACCCAAAGTAGATGCTTAACAATAATCTGTTGAATGAACTCATGGGTGTTTGAATAAATGAATAGATGCCTAATTTAACAATCAAAGACACAAAACAGGGAGTCCAGGATGATGTAAAATAACAATTTATCCTAACTCACAGTTTTGCTGAATGCTGTTCTTAATTCTCTGAATATCTGGGAATCTCTCCTGAATCTCCTATCTTTGAAATGTTTTATTATTAATTTTTCTCCCAGGAAGGATGCCAGGGAGAAGAATGACACAGACATACTGGATGGATGAAGAACTGAACAATGACAAAGGTGTTTATTCCTCCTTCCATCTCCTTCCCAGATGAATCTTCCTTAATTAGATCTTGTTGAATCTATGAAATACACACTTTTCCTTACAGTCCCTAGTGTAGCGGGAGGCCTTGGAAAATTGATGTCTCCTCTGTACCATCACACAGATACTATGATGCCCAAGTCTCTGAGCAACCATCACCTTCAAGTTTTCTTTTTCCAAAGGCATGGCCAATGCAAGGTTTGCTTGGCTTCACACACTGGGTTGTTGGGCAGCCTCATATTACAGTATATCTCTCCACCCCAAGCCTATGCAAGGGATGCACATCACTGTTGGGAAAGCTGACTTCCTCCAAAGCTCATCTCTCTCTGACATCTCTGCTGTTTTGGTCCCTTGGCTCCAGGAGGGAAAGATGCTGACAGATGGATTTTGCTTCTCCCCTTAAGCAAATCCTCTTACCCTTATGCACACTGCCACTTGATCTCGCTATGTGGCTGGGACCCCCATCCCCCTTCAGGAAGCATTTTATTCAAGATGCCCTCCGTGGCTTGAGAGAGGCAGCACTGTGCCAGGGGGTAGCAGCTACAGCTGGGCTGACATTTCAGTCAAGATACAGCAAGCCTGCCAAGCACGGAAGCCCACAGAGGAGCTGCACTGACTGCCCAGAGCTCACATCAGATCACATCTCCTTGTCGGCAGAAACCAAAAATTCTAGCCACTCAGCAGTGGGAGAGGTGGGGGAAACCTATGGAAGCCTGAACCCTGACTTCTCGCTTGGCATTGCCAGCTGGCTCCAAGCCAGATGCAAAATTACATGTGAACTCTTAGTGCATCTCCAGAGTAGCAGAGGGGCCCTCTCCCACAGATGAGAACACTTCAAGGTGAAATGCCTTTCAGGAGGATTTTTTTTTTTTTTTTTTTTTGAGCCACTGAATCAATGTTCTTCATTACAGATGTTAGAGTCCAGCATTTCTGTTGATCTGCTCTGTGTGCGTGTTTGGATTGACAGCCTTCTTAAGGCTAGTCCAACTCCCAGAATATCAGACAGAGCCAAGTGCAATGTTTTCTCACTTCTTCTCTACCCACAGAGCTGCCTCAGTCTAAAAGAGGCAACAAGTGTCATGCACCTTAGATGCTGACACCACCAAGAAGGGCCCCCAGAGATATTCCAGCCCAGATGCCTTTGGTATATGCACATGAGGAAGGTGAGGCAAGGGGAACTCAAGGGCCTTTTGCAAGTGTGATGTTTGGATCAGTCCCTTCCTCCCTGGGCCCTTCCTCCAGCACACTGTCACCTCCTGGAGCATGAAATCAGCTTCTCCATCACTTGGTTGGATAGAGGATTCCAAATGACTTTCATAGATGAAGGAGTTTTACAATCAATACCCTGTAGAGAACAGATGCAACCCTCCATCTCTCACTTCAGCAATCAGCCTTTAGGGGAAAAATGCATGAGGGAGGAAGGAGAAAAGTGGATAGAGAGAGAGATAGAGGAAGAGAGAGCATGAAAGAAGAATCTTCAGGAATCTTATTTCAGGGTGCAGTCTTGAAGGCATACTATCCATAGCCGATTGTAAAATAACTAATTGCATGACTCCTATAAAGTGAATACTGAAAGAAGACAGAAAATCTAGCCAGAAGCTCTAAGAAGGCAATTTTGTCAGTAACAAAACAGCAAAGATGAACTATCACCAAGGATCAAATGGTATTGTTTCTGTGCTTTATCCTTGAGTTATTTTTTCTTAATGCAAAGGTCTTGGTTATGAAAAGCAAACTGAACTTCTAGCTTCCTTTGTGTCTTAAAATCCTAAATTGTGCATGCAAAAATTTTACTGTGTGTATCTCCCTACATTTCAATAACTTTCCTTGGAGATTTGACTATAAAAGGTGTATGTGAACATAATATATTTGGCATCAGGGGATGGGATGTTTAGTAAAAATCAGGATGGATGTTCATTCCCAGGGGTTCTTTTACCAAAAATATAAAGAGAAATACAACAATGTTTTTTGTTGTTTTTTTTTTTTTGGGGTGTGTGTGTGTGTGTGTGTGTGTGGCTTAAATATATTTTATTGTACTGAGTTTGCATCGTTCTTCTACCTTGAACATCTCTATTCATTATACTTTTATTATCATTTTCACAGTTTCAATAGATTTGAACACAAAAGATTTAAATTATAGCAGCAATTGCTCTATTCAAAATTAGTGCAGATGGCATTGAGATTTTTCTGTGCTCTAGAAACTAGGGAGCTATTATCCCCAGACAGAGAAAAATATTTTATATATACAAATATTTCATCTGATGCCAAATACAAATCATACAAATCAAGGTCTTGATTCCTGGAAAGAGGTTTCAAAGTTTATGTTGATGACAGCAGATGAAGAGGATTCAACAGTTGGCACGAAAGCTTCCTTCTTCCACACCTGAGCACGTCTCTGATATGCTACTGAGTCATAACTTCTCCAGGGAATACATTTTGGCATTCAATTACCTCCAACAGCCCTGAAGGCTTGCTTTCAATCTCTTAAATGCTCTGGCATCAGGGGAAATTTATTACATAACTAGAAAATATGTCTGTGTGTCAACAAAACCAAACCAACTGCTTTTCCCCTTCTGGATGGAGCCCAAGTCTCTACTCCTGTGCTGGGACCTCAGATTTTGGTTATCCACCTGACACCCTACTATTTCCTCATGTTCTTACTCCCCTCCATGTCTATTGCCAACCAGCAAAAATAAAAAATATATATGATCTCTTCATTCCTCCCTCTATCACTTTTCCTTTTGAGAGTATCTGAACTATGACTAAAAAAGTAAGAACTTTTTAAAAAGCCACGTCTTGATCATGCCTTTTCTTAAATGATGGCCAACTGGTTTTAAAATCCTGGTTCTTTACTTACTAGGGTGAACCACTGTATTCCTGTATTTTGGTGTCATGCAAATGTCCTAAGACAGAATGTATATATATATATATATACATATATATATATATGAGGGCTGTCCCAAAAGTATCAAGCCAATGTCAATATAATTAAAATATTTTGCGTGGCTTATGCCTTTGGGACAGACCTTGAGTAAGAGAATTCTGTAGGATTTGTGGCTCAGGAGACTTGGGTTTAAACTGCTATTCAGTTTGACAAATAGTTTATCTCAGTAAGCCTCAGTTTCCTACACTGTACAAAAGAGGAACCATAAGACGTTTTTCATAGAGCTCTAGAAAGAGGAGTGAGGTGATGAGGATACTGAGTATGTATCCTTATCACCTCCCATAGTAGCAACTAGATGGAGCTGCTGGTTTAAACAACAACCAGAAGAAAAATTAGCTAAAAGTTGAAATCATATTTGAAAAAGTAGTGAGAGTAACAAGAAATGGCAAATATAGTATTCAAAATTTATTTTATTGATATGAGGCCTTTATGTGATGATTTGCATATACATGCCAATTTGACAGCAGGATTGATTATCTTTAGAGGTAGGACACTAAGTATGTATATTGTGGAAATAAAATATAATCTGTGAGGATAAAACTGTTTAACATAGGTTAATGTAAACACAAATGCTATTAAAATATAGTTCATATTATTATCATTTACAAGGACCACCCATTGGTCCACGCAAGAGCTACCTACAGGCATCTGGGACCAAATTTCATGATGATGAAAAGAAGAGCAAAAAGTGAGACTTCCAAAGAGCAGTATATTATAAATGAAGTCTTCAAAATTTAGGCTCTAAAACCCCAAGAAGATGATGGGAAGGATGTGAGAAGAAAATAAGAAAACCTAAAATAGGACTTTGCAGAAAATAAGATATGAAGGTCAATGAACTCTGGGTTGAGCCAGGCCTGGTTTCCATTTCATCAAATTATGCTTCAAAGCCAAACCTATCGTTTCCAATCCTACCCAATCGCTGGCAAAATTCAAACTTTTTGAGTACTAGTTTTGGGGGTGGGAAGAGAGAACAGTGCAATTTTTAAAAATTCCTTCGGGAGATTCTGAGATTCTGCCAGACTTGGAAACCACTGGGCAAAGAACAAAGTATATGATGTCTGTCTTGAAAAGTATCAGCAGTGCAAACTTTTAAAAAATATGTTGACATTGGCAATACTTTTGAGACAGACCTTGTATCTTCTACTGTCACCAATCAGCTGTCACGGGGCTCACTGGCACACAGCTGCACTGCTTAATTCCAGATATGTTTGGATAGACACAGGTGTATTTAATTATCAGTTTATGCCATCAATTAGAACATGAAACCGAAGAGTCACTTTCTTGCTTAGATATGCTTTGAACACAGATCGTAATACAAATGATGATTCCTGAATGAAAAGGGAGGTGGGATACTCATGAAGTCACTAAAACACAGGAAGATTTCACCTGGGAATGGAATTGAGATAGTAAGGATTCCGCATTTGGGTACCAGAGAATGAAAAAAAAAAAAAAATCTGATAATAACAGAAAGCTATGCCTCGTTTTTATATCATTTTTCCTAAGAGCTTTTCAAAAGCCACTCCTGCCCCATTTTCATGGAGAAAAGATGTACATCAGAGGGAGCTTGAAATGTTTGCAAGTTTGTGATGCTTTTCGCTAAGTCTTCTGATCTAGCCAGGGGAAACCACATCGACTATTGTTTAGCTCTATGCATGCCAATCAATATATATCACATCAACCAACCTGATATTTAATTTCAGAGCTGAAAAAAAGGAGGCCCGAAGAGGTGGAGCCTAGAATTTAAACCCAGGATAAAAACACTGAGGCAAGTGCTCAGGCCCCTCCCATAAACATTATCACCTGGCAGGAAAGAGACCATGTATAAGTGACTTCACCAAGGACTTCCTTACTTTTCTTCATCTTCCACAATTGAATTCAACTTTCAAAACAGAAGTCCCAGTTTTTTGCCTCCACCGTCTAAAAACAAATTTACCCCACACTTGAACAGTGCAAGTCATGGAAACTCTTTGGTTTTTCCTCTCAAAAAGGAGCAGCTGTCAAATCCCTAGTGTGACTGCAGAAATTCTTTCTCCTGTCCCATGGCAGGCATCACTAATTGATCATGTAGGCTGGGGGCGGGGATCAAAAGTCCTCATCAAAGCAACTTTTATCATTACAGGGTATCAATCAGAGTTGGCATTCAGAGTGCAACCAATTTGCCATTCATAGTTTACACATTCTCTAAAGGGATGCTTAATTTTTTGGTCTAAAATTCCCTAAGAGCTATATAAATCAGGGAATCAGTTATTACTTAGCTATGGGTTTATGATAACACTGTAGGCACAATTATGCATCTGAAAGATGTTGACCATGTTGAAATAGTCCAAGAATAATTGAGTAAAAAGTCATAAGATTTCCTTGAATTCTAGACCACAAAAGGCATTTGATTAGCCCTTCTCTGAGAGACAAAGAACAAGCCTAGAATGTGGAGACATGAAGCATTCATGAAGCTGGGCAATTTGTCAAAAAAATCACCACAAATGGAATTCTCAATATACTCCCGTTAAAAGCTATATAGTTCCCTATGTAAAAGCAAATTCATATTTTGGCTACCAATGACACTCTTCCTGAATCATGGGTAACAAAAAGCTTCAATAATCCCAAAGCTTCTCTGAAAACAGTTTTTTCCCCCAGGAAATTTGGAATACATCGCTAACTAAACTATGTGTAGCAGGAGCTTTTTATTCAATGTGGGTAGGAATTCAGCAGGCAAATGAAGTAGCACTTTAACAAGGAAAGCTTAGGAAAGGTTTAGCCCAAACAACAAGGGAGACAAGGGGATGAAACAGACAGAATGAAAAACCAGGACATAAAGAAACAAGACCCTCAGGGAACAGATTAATTCCACAGCGTGTATGATCCAATTAGGGAAGCCAGACTCAAACCTGGTGGACAGCGGAGAAAAACCAGTCAGCATCATTTGGGGCTAAAGAAAGAAATGAAAAAACCAAAAGCAAAGTCTTTGGTGACAGGTAAACTGGCCCGTGACTTAATCAGAAAAGAAACGGTTGATGGTCCAATCACCTATAACCCATCTTGAAGCTTTTACTCAACTTTCATTTCCCTCCCTTACACATAACACATGCATCTGTATTCACACATGCATATGTGGGCAACAGGGCTCAGGAAAAAAAACAAAAACAAAAAACATACAATTCAAATTGTGGGGAAATATTTCTCATGGCAGATGAAGTAGATCAAAGGCTTGACTGAAGTCATCATTCAGTTAATCGAGGTAATGAACTTGGAACCTGAGCACAATGTCTGGCATATAGGTAAATATTAACTATTATTATCACATTAAAAGGTCTAATGACTGGCCCTGGCTGGTGGCACAATGGATAAGGTGCCAGCCTGTGAACCCAGAGGTCGCTGGTTTGATTCCCAGCCAGGGCACATAACCAGGTTGCAAGCCAGGTCTCCAGCCAGTTCTGTAGCTGGAGGCAGGTGAAAGGCAACCATACATTGATGTTTCTCTCCCTCTCTTCCTTTCTCCCCTCCCCTCTCTATGGAAAATAATAAATAAAATCTTTTTTTAAAAATCAAATGATTCTACATATAATATTTTATATACACAGTCCTTATAATGATCCTATGATGACATTAATTATAGCAAATTGAGCTAAAGTTGTCCCTTACCCAACATTACTAGTAAAGACAGGGCTGTCACTAAAATACAGAGAAACCAACTTGTGGAGTCTGTTTTATTCTAATGTGTCAAACTGCATTTCGTGGGGTATCCAAACACTATTGGGATATTGAAGGGGTTAAAAACATGCCTCAACCCACCAAAAATGAAATAAATAACTTAATTCGAAACAAGATACTCATATTCTATAAGCCTCACTTAGAAACACAAATGATAGGACTGAAGGAGAAGTTTATTGCTGCCTGAAAAATTAATGGTGTGTACCCTAAAGCTTCCGGCGCTCATACTTCTCTCAAGTGTCACACTTGAGCCTTCATAAATTGTGCTAACTTCAGGATTTTCCCCCTTCATCTATCTGCTTTTCTGACCCATGTGGGTTTATGGTTTATAATTAATCAGACTGGTGTTCGCCTATCATATCAATTCACAGGTTCATGCAAAAATGTACTTCATTGGCCAACAGATAATCCATGCAGCGCTCAGTGGCTAGACACTCATTTCATTATCTCATTAAAAGGGTGGCTCCATCATGTCCCTTTCTTGCTCAGAAATGTCCGAGGCTTCCTTATAGCTGCTCAAGTGAAAGCCCTACAGCTCAGCTTTTGACCCTCTAATCCAAATTTTCTGATCACAAATTCTTCATAGGGACCCCCTGCTTCGGCAAGTTGGAGCTTCACAGGATGCTCATTGGGCTGCCACATTGCCTCTTTTTCCATTCCGAGTCTACTCCCGCCATCCTCCACAGAGCCGCCCAGAGGCTCTGGCTATTGCGAAGATACCGATTAGTGCAATCGTGTTGTTTCTTATAACCCATTTATTGCATTGGATGCTAGGATAATATGTTTTTATCTCCACAACAAAATTGCAAGCTCCTGGGAGACAAAGACTCCTTCTGGTAATAAATGTCTCTTAGGGCTAAGCACAGTGCTTCACATTTAGTCAGCACAGGACCAAGTTAGCCATTCATCAAGGAAGTATTATTAAGCACATAGTACATACTACATTAAATATAGGGTGCATGCTATTACTTCAAAATATAACATGGCATGATCCCTGTTCTTATAGAACTTGTATTTAATAAGAATGAGCTGGTTACTTTACCAGCACTTTCAATAAAGCAGGGTAAGTGGGGAAAAGTTCATGTTCTAGAGAGTTACAGCAGGTACCATTATTCAATGGATGAACAATTGGGAGGGAAGGAAGAGAAGAAGAAGCAGGCATTAATATTTTATAATTACACATTCCTGTGCTTTGGTTGCATATAAATACACAGACAAATAAAAGCAGAGATAGACACACTCATACACACCACACACTGCTGACCTCCATACTCACTGTGAAGAGTAAGGTCTGACTCTACATAAATGCACAGCCATCTATTTTGGGCAGAGATACACAATTCTATTATATACTTGCATGAATGGAGATCCAAGCTCAGCCATTCAATTACCTTCCTTACACGAATAATGATTGTTAAGAGACAGATGCTCCACAAGTATTCTTTCTCATAACATTAGCACAAATGTCCCTGGACGACATATGAGGCATCGTTGCATGTAATCAATTTTAGTATTTTATTTATCTGTTTTTTTGGAGAGAGTTAAAGGAAGTCCATTTTGAAGCTCAAATCAAGTTTGGTTTTAAATCCCAATTCTAGGTTAAGATGCACACCAGCTATTATTTCTCAGATCTACTCATCCATGTCCCAGGGCCTTTCTGGTTCTGAAGTATGGAATAATTTCTATGTGTATTTACATTCTTCTTCCAGCCTGCTTATTCAGCAAGCTTTCTAAATAGAGGCTGATTGGTTCCAGGGTAATAAATGGGTCTAAAGGGGGCAGGAGACTTCAGGTTGGGGTGCAAGGTCAGAAATGGGCACTCTCCTAAAGGATGATTACAAAAATATACACTGTAGACAGGGTTACCTTCTACTGAAATCTACCCAGAAGGAAGTGAGGGAGTGTACATTAGGGATATATGGAAAATAACTGTTCAGGCAGCTGAAAAACAAGCACAAAAGGTCTGAAGCAGGAGCAAGCAGATGAAGGAAGGGCATTGAAAGTGAAGGGCAAAGGGTTACTTCTCTCAGGGTTCTTGGGGGAGGAGGCGTGGAACTGCACAGGGCCTTGCGGGACATAATCAAGAAGAAGGTTCTTTCTTCCCTGATTGAAATGAGCCATCGGTTTTGAGCTACAAAGTGATTCACTAGACTTTAATGTTTATTTTATTTTTATTTTTTTATAGTATATATATATTTCATTATTTTTAGAGAGAAGGGCAGGGAGGAAGGAAGAAAAGGAGAGAAACATTAATGTATGGTTGCCTTTCACCTGCCTTCAGACCTAGCTGGAGACCTGGATGAAGACCTGGCTTGCAACCTGGTTATGTGCCCTGACTGGGAATTGAACCAGTGTCCTTTGGGTTCACAGGCCAGCACCTACCCACTGAGCCACCAGCCAGGGCCTAGACTTTAATGTTTAATGGAGAATCTTTAACTCAGCTTAAGGGAGTGATTAGATTTCACCAGAAAGAGCAGGCCAGTGGGATAAAAGGACTGGTCATTTTACAAGGATATTAACTTTCTCGAGTTTAATTACACACTATCCCTTTAAGAGAGCTGAACTCTATCTGATTGTTTTTTTCATCTGTTGTTAGTTATGTTTCCTGAATGGTTTCCCTAGTGAGGGGTTTTCTTGCAGAAAGTACAGGAACAGCAGCATAGGAGAATCAGCTTTCCATGTTCACCTGGAAGACCCCAGGAGGCCTTGCAAAGTGGTGCTATTTTCCTAGTAAAGAAAAAGCAAACGTGGACAGAGGAATTGGTCCGAGGCAGCGGAGTTGAAAATTCACGTGATGGGATTTGCATTCAGAACCAACTGCCTCTGTGGCCCAATGTTCCCTGCTTGATCATGAAACATTCTCAATAGTTCCTTTTGAAAATAAAAATTCTAGTTTCGCATACAGCCGATTCCAAGTTTACAAATGAACCTGGATTGCCAAATCCGTACTCCTGCCAGTCAGAACTTTCTCTTGGTTCCCCTGCCAAACGCAGGACAGCCAGCCCTGAGCATGTATGCCCTCGTGAGGTGGCTGGCACAGCATATATTGACGCAACACATCAGGTAAGCGGGCAAAGAGGGTAATTACATGACAAAAGCAAAGGGAAGCAGACAGGCAGAGCGAGATAGGTCTCATTCCACGAAAGCAAAGGTGAAGTCATGCTCTTGCCCTATCGCATGGTGTCTCATCCCTCGCAAGGCAGAAAGCACACACCCAACAGCCTGAACTTGCCAGCCTCAGCCTCGGACCTCACATTTGTCCATGGTAGAGTGGAGGGAACACCGTCCCCATCTTTGTTTTGAGTCCAGTTTGCAAGTGAGATATTTGAGAGCATCAATCCATGGAGCGCCTGCTTCTCTACTAATCACCTTATTCTTTCTCCAACCCACCCTGCGCTGTTTTTAACCAACTTTTTCCCTCCTAAAAGGAAACGCATCCTTCTTACGGGTACCATGATAAAAGTAAACAACGCTTTCCACCTACTTCAAAGAAATGGAGCCTTTCACTTTTATCTTCCCAGACTAGAAGAAAGAAGATTTTTCTTTTGCCTCTATACCGTGGGAGGGAACACCTTCTGTTTCAGCAGCTTCCACCGGCGCACAGGTGGTTTCCTTCTCCCAGGTCGGTGAAGTCCACAGAGCCCGCACAAACTTTCCGATGCCCATGTGAACAATAACGGTTTCAAGGATTCATTACTCGGAATAGAGAAATGTCAGTTCCAGAGGGAGCAATGATTTTAGGACAGGTGTTTGTGTCCCTAGGGACATGGAGGAAGAGACAAATCAAACTCCTTGAGACACCCAATACCAAGGTGGGGTAGAAAGAGGGGGGAAATCTTAACAGGCAGCAAATTCGACCTCAGGTGGCCCTCACTCCAAACAGTTTGAATCATTCCCAACTAAGCTGCTCAGAGGAGGATAATGAGGCCAAATTAGCATGGAATATTGGCTAAGGATGGAGGTGTCAGAGTCACAAAGATCTTTGTTCAAAAATCAGTTCCCCTACTCATGAGCTGTGTAATGTTGGGAAAGGCATTTGAACACCTCTGGCTCTCATTTGTGCCTGTCTTATAGAGCTCCCTAATCACAGAATGGCTGGGCTCATTATGAAAAACAATGTGTGGGAAATTCAATACAGAACCAGGGCAGCCTCCCCTGAGGGTACCTGGCTGAGTCCATCACAAAGGGACTCCACAGAAAACTGGCCAGAGGGAGGCTCTCCAAAGAAAGCAGCATTTTGGAAAGAGTAACTGATTCACAAAGCTGTTCCCCATTCACAAAGCAGCCCCAGCATATCCCCTAACCTTGAGAAAAATCCCTCTATCACCACAAGCCAAATGGTGTCAGATGGTTCCAAAGCCAGGCAGGGAGATGACATCTGGGTTGTAATTCTCTCTCTGTGACCCCTAAATTACAGTACCACTGGCAGGTCACTTCACTTTGGTGGGCCTCACTTCTCTTTGCGGGAAATGAATCAGTTGGGCTCAACACAGAGGCTCCAAATTCTAAAGCTCTGCGGGCTTAATTGTCACCCAAGAGGCAGGGTCCATTTCTGAGTCTAGGAGCAAGACAGCAGTTGACAAATGTCCCCATTTCCTGTATGATGGTCATTTATCAATTTCAGTTATAGGCCGAAGAAGAGCAACGTGAAACCAGCCTGCAGGTACATGCATCTGAAGGGAGGGGGCAAAGCTATTTAAGGCTGCTGATCAGTGCCTCACCCCTTAATGGGGACACTGTTAGTCAAATTCACTGCTTTTTTTCTGGGATCAGTTCCCTTCACCTCAAAGCCTGCAGGGCAGGACCTGGAAGAGGGCTCCACTGCTTCTCCCACAAAGACAAATGGGTCTCGAATAATTACAGTATTCATTATGAATTCATCTATTTACTTATTCATCCTTCTTTGCAAATCTTTCTAAAAATAGTATCATTAAAACACTGATTTACTTGCTATGCCCAGGTGACCTCCCCAGGGAAATTCTTGTCACTGTAAAATTTGGAAATGCCTCGCTAACTTAGCTAGCCTTGCACAGACTCCACTGGCAAATTCAACCATTCCTGTGCTTCTGGATATTGTTATTTGTGGCTCCCCTACAGGACTGGAGTTCACTTGCCTTTAATGCCTGTCATCTGAAACGATATGAGTATGTTGTGAGTTTAACGGTATTAACTCCATTAATATTAACGTACAATAAAGAAACCAGCATAATAAAAACAGAAGCTTCAAACAACCTCTGAAAAGCCTTTGAAGAGGTGGATAAATGATAGAGCAGTAGTTTCTTTTCCTTTTACTATCAAGTCTCTGTATAGCACGCAGGCAGTGTTGGTATTGACATAATTTTCCTCCCTTCAGGGGCAAACAAATGAGGGAGGGAGCACTGATTAGATTTAATTAGCTCCCTGCTTCCTGAGTTTCACTAAGTAAATGAGATACTTCATTGCTAACAGTGAAAAGTTAGTAATTTTATATTAGAGGCACCACTATGTGTTTCTACCTAATGTTGGTTACTACACCGCAAAGAGATGATAAGTTAAATCTGGATTCTACAGACAGAAAGTGAGAAACAGTGGGGGCTCATGAAGGAAGACCATATGGAAACCACAAGGAAGGCAAAAGAATGGTCACAAAACAGTATCTCACATGGAACTGGGAGCTCCTATGTTAGACTTAAGACCAATCCAAGTTCCATCATTCAAAGTGTGTGCAGTTCATTTACACAGCTTGGAGGGGCTGATGGGGCACCATTTACCTAAGTGAGTGAAATGCCTCAGGAAACCCCCTTTCCTGATGTCCGAAGCTAAATTGAGGACATAGGCAATCTCAGGTTCATAGAGTATCTTAAATGAACAGTGACCCTGTCTAATCACAGATTTCACACATGACTTCCAGACCTATCATCCATAATAGATGTTTGACCCTAATCTTTTAACCATTCCCTAAGCTTGACTAAATTTTAGATAGACTTGGCTTCCTGACTCAAGGACCCTCACCACCTATTTTTTTAATAGCATTTACTTGAGAAAACTGGTCATTATAAACGTCTTCTCTGAACGTTTGACACACAACATTCTTTCAAACCTCTTGCCCATTTTGTCACCCAGAAATAGCCTTCTCAATGACCTGGAAACTGTCTCTTTGAAATGACATTAACTAAATAGACCATACTTCCATCTCTCAATGTCAGTGGGAGGGGAGGGTAGAAGCCTATCTTTGGTGGGCACCTTGCTCCAAGTCTCAAAGTTACTGCTTGTTGTAGAAATAGGCAAAGTTTATTTTTCTTTTGGATAAAGCTGTCCCATGACTTTTTCCTCCAGAACAGCTCACCCCAGGTCTTAATGAAAGCCTTACCTCCTCATTCTCAGTGGAATTTAGTTTAGACTTCATGGTCTCCTCTCTTCCTTACTGCCATAATCTTAAAGAGTCTTCCTGGCCTGTTTAAATTTTGGCCAGAGCAATTTTCACTTTCACATGTTCATCCTGTCCCCTGCTTGGAGCTTTGTGATGAAGAGTCAGGATCCCAACAAGCTGTGGGCACCGGTTCCTTCCTTGATCACCCCTGATTTTAGACAATGCGCCCATTAGAAATTCTACCCACTGACTCTAGTTTTGCCCTTGAGGTCCCTATAGAATAAACTCAATATCTTATCTTACACATCATTTAAGTATCTAAATGAATCTTCTCCAGGTTCAGTCTTCCCAGGACCTTGACAAAGAGCTCTGAGCCTAGGACTTGAATTTGGCTTTCTTTTTAAAAAAATTCTGAGGGGCCATAAACACAGATAAGAGTTGATTTCTAGGCTGTGGGAAATTATGAATCTGGAGCAACCATGCATGAAGCCAGGCCTCATGGCTTTACAGAATAAGAGAGGGAAGGAACTTGCAAGTTACTTTTCTTATAATTCTAACATCCTTGATATCCTGAAACTTTCATGAATTCATTAGTCATACCCATACTAATAAGGCCTAACTTTATCTGCTAAATTTATAGTAACAGAGTTATCCAAGCTTCTGGTCATCTTAGGTAACTAATGATTCATCGAGTGTTTCTATGTCACTTGAGTCATACTCAAGGGAGAAGCTGGAACTATAAAACATAACTTAGACTGAAATTAAACTTTAAAGATAAGCATTTCATCCAGAATAGTAATTTCTGCATGTGGCAGCTAGAGACACTGAGCCTCCTTGGAGCACTGCCAGGGATGGGACTCAGACTTTCAGGGAAGCCCACACCACAGTTACTTTGCTCTCCCTGCCTGAGAATGCTGTTAGCCACTAAATCCTTTCCTACCCTTCTTCAACAATCCATCTTTAGCTCTCCAAAGCTTCCTAGAATATGTCTAATATCTCCTCTATAGTGTGTTAAATGTTTAAAAAATTGTTAAATCATGACTCATACACATATAAAAATATATACATGTTTAGAGAATTAATTATGGTCAAAAGGATATGAGCAAACCAAGAAAATGTCATACAGTGCAGATTCAAAGTCAAAACACTGCAAAATTACAGGGAGTAAAAGGATGTTGAGTTAAATTGCAAATGAAGACAAAGTAATTTTCCTACTGGGGGAAGAAAGTCAATTGAAATTCTACTGGACAAGATAGAATTTGCCTATCCACCAGCTACCTACAATTTACAGATGTGCAAAGTAGCTCAAAGATGATGAACAAGACTAAAATGGAACAGCATGTGTAGGTGTATTCTAGAGCATGAATAGTTTTTCATTGAAGTATTCTTTTTTTGAAATATGGACATAGAGTCCTAATATCTTTTATGCAATTTGAAAATAAAAAAGCTCTGAAAACTGAAAGCTATTATCTCAGAAATACTAGTGTTTTTTTTTTTTTTTTTTTTTTTTTTTTTTTTATCACAAGTATTACCCCGGATACCTCTGAAAGTGTTACATAATATGTACTACATTCACATATTAGCTTCTTAAAATCAGAAAACATCTTAATTCTTAAACCTATTGAGACACCTAGTAATGGCGTGTTGAGTGGTTTAGTCAGCTTATGCCTTAACCAATAGTATGATTCTCTTCCCAACTTCATGTTCAGTGATTTCCATTTGGTACCCTGATTAGCCAACATGGCAGTATTTACAGAAGAAAATAAGAAAGCTACAAATCAGGGCTTTTCTGTGTGTGTGTGTGTCTGTGTCTGTGTTTGTTTTATGAGAACCACCTGTTAAACATTTACCAGAATACCAATGCCCCCAAGAATTTCAGGGGCGTTAGGTACCTTGATCCCAACAACTTATACAGCATATGTGAGAATAAATACACTAACTGCCTGTCCTTAAGGAGTTCACAGTCTAGTGGTCTAGTAAATAAGTTTATATATTTATAAACCTAAGACTGTTCTAGGGTTTAGGCTTCCCCCAAGGGGGGTTGTTTCAAGCAGACCTGTGTGCCTACTGTCCATCAGAAAATAGACTAAATCTACGTCAATTCAATTTAAGAGCTATGCAGGAGTGTGAGGCTACTAGATGCTTCAAAGGAGGTAAATAGGAAATGTTCTAGGTTTAATTGGAATGTGGAAATACATACTGTACTTAGTAATTACTTGAGATAAAGGCTAAAAGTTTCCCTTCAAGTAATTATTTTTTTGAGAGAGAACATTACATAATCAAAGCATAATTTGTGAATTTTTTCTGCTCCACAGTATAGATATTAACACTAGCCTTGTCTTTAATGGGGCATTTTTTATGTAACAAATATATATTTAAACACTAAATATGAGCCAGGCTCTTTGTTTTGTATCAGAGCATTGTATTCTATTCTTAAGAAACTTGTATTCCAGTGGGAAAGAATAAGATAAACATATAACCATGATAATACTCCATGATGCCTAATGTAAGAGAAGTACTGGGCTGAATCCAGATAGAAACAATAAGCTCTATGAGAAAGAGGTAGGGAAATCTTTTCAAAGGAAACACCATCAAGGAAGAATTAGACTTTGTCAGAGAAGGAAGGAAGGGTATGTAAGTCAGAAGAAGTGGTAATATGCAAAGCTCTACACACTTAATACCAGGAAGGTCAAGAATAGAATGAAACATTAATATTTCTGTATGTCTTCAAGACAGAAGACAAAGTTAAGCTGTAGTGTTCAAGGCTTATTTTTTTATATAAAGAACCCATAAGGAGAAGAGAACATGACAAAAATGAAACCTGGATCCTTAGGTATAAAGTTGAGGGCTCAAACCTTCCTGAGCTGATCCAAAGTCACTACTGAATAAGCACCTTGAACACAGAGAATAGTCTTGTTTTATCTTCTGGACCCACTGGAAGAGTCTCACACATGCTAGGCAATCATGAAACACTCGGCAGACTGAAGAAGAAAAAAATAAACACTAAACCACGGAATCAGTCATTTTATTTTTCATTTTGCTTTGGCTGCTGTTAGCATGCTAGCTATATTCTTCAGAGTTCTGAAATCATCTCTCCTTTTGGTGCATTCAATTCTGACTTCTCCCCATTGAACTCAACTCCTAAAACTCTCCATCCATCCTTGAAGTCCAGCAGCTGGGCTCTCCTGGCATTTCCTGAGCACAGCAGGGAGAAGTTCCTTCTCTTCTAGAAAACCTACCCTGCTCACCTTGTCAGAGATAATCCTCCTCTTCCTCCAACACTATCACCTACTTTATTTGACTTATCACAAACTGACACTATATTATAGATTTGTTTACCTCTTATCTTCCCCCATCAAGAGTAAGCCCCATATTGGCTGATATTTTGTGTTGCTTAGTCTTTTATTCCCCACACCTAAATCAGTGCCTGGCACATAGAAGGTACGTAGTAAAACGTTGTTAATTAACATGAATCTAAGAATAAACTGCACTCTTTGGCATGTGCTTTTGGGAAATGATTTAAGATCTTTTAAAAAGTGTTAAGTGTTAATAAACTCAAAGCAAAAACAAACCGGAAAATCACTCATTACAAACAGAAGTTTAAAAATATGGAAAAAAACTTCATAGTATGTAAACATATCTTAAAAAATTAAAATACTTAGGAAAAGCAACAAAACAGTGGATTAAAATAAAAGGTCAATATTCAAAAAAAAAAAATTCAATTGGGTAATTGCCCAGCCCAAAGGTCATTTTCCCTTTCTTTCTTAAAAAATCAATTTTAAGCCCTGGCTGGTGGCACAGTGGATAAGGCGCCAGCCTGTGAACCCAAAGGTTGCTGGTTGGATTCCCAGCCGGGACACATAACCAGGTTGCAAGCCAGGTCTCCAGCCAGGTCTGTGGCTAGAGGCAGGTGAAAGGCAACCATACATTGATGTATCTCTCCCTCTCTGCCTCTCTCCCTTCCCCTCTCTCTAAGAATAAATAAAATCTTTTTAAAATTTTTTTTTAAAAAATCAATTTTAGTTTGGGACTTATACTGGGACCCAAACAAAAGGCTGCATGCATCCCTTAGAATCTTTTTTCCCTTGGATAGCTGTATGACTAAGTTCTGATCAAGTGGAATATATGACAAAATATCCTATGTGCATTTCAAGAATGATGCTTTAAAGAAGTAAATTCACAGTATAGGAGCTTCATAATGCACTTTCTACATCTTGCCTTCCTACTTCCTGGAATGTGGACATGATAGCTGGAGAGTTGGCAGACACTCTGCTTCATGTTTGACCTTGAAGTCAACTTTATGCTAGAATACTAGGACAGCGGCACAGACGAAGTCTGGATCCCTTCTAATTTTGCATAACCATCATACCCACTCTGCACTACTACATAGTGGTCTGCCTTTTTCTGGGGATGTGTTCTAAGACCACCAGTTAATGTCTGAAACTACGGATAGTTTCAAACCTCATATAGACTATGTTTTCCCCCCTATAAACATGTGCACTTACAGCTTCTCTTTGGCTTATCAGAATTGCTAACATCACTGCTCTTGTACTTTGTTTGGGCCATTGTTAAATAAAGTAAGGGCTACTTGAACATAAGTACTGTGACACCACGACAAGTTGATCTGATACCTAAGATGGCTACTGAGTGAATAAGGGTGAGGAGCTCATACAGCATGGAGACATGGGACAAAAGGATGATTCACATTGAGGGCAGAGTGGAGAGTGATGGTGAGATTTTATCATGCTTCACAGGATGGCATACAGTTTAAAACTTATGAATTATTTCTGCAGTTTCCCATTTAATATTTCCAGATGGCAGTTGACTATGGGTACCTGAAACACAGAAAGGGAAACTGGATGGGGATACTACCGTGTTTCCAGAATGTTCCATGGAACAGAATAACCCCTGTGTGCTGGCACCACTGTTATTTATATTAAAAGTTTATATTATTTCACATTAATGTCTTTTATTACAGATTTGACCTATTATTTCCAGAGAGATGGGAAGGGAGGGAGGCAGAGAGGAAGAGAAACAAAAATGTATGGTTGCCTTTCACCTGCCTCCAGCTATAGACCTGGCTGGAGACCTGGTTTGCAAGCTGGTTATGTGCCCTGGCTGGGAATCGAACCAGTGAACTTTGGGTTCGCAGGCTGGCGCTTTATTCACTGTGCCACCAGCCAGGCCTAGTGTCTTGAAATATCCTTAGAGTCATGTTTATTTGCCTGAAAAGGAATTTACCAGATTGGGTAGTAACCAGATAGGAAACCATGCTTACCAGACTCAGTAATGAGTCTGAGTAATCTGAAATAGGTACTGTTTTATCACAGTTCTTATTATGACTGTTAATATATTCACCACTTGTTTAGGTAAGGACATCTGTTAATTTTCATGATTTCACTAAGTCCTGCATAAATATTAATTAAGCACAGTCACTATGAAAAACAAACTAAATGTGTGTTATTGTGGATTTAAGAGCAAAGCACTCAGGGTAATTGCATGCTCATTTTGGAAAGTTCCAGTAGTTTATAAAAACAGACAACTTCTACAGGGCTAAGGCAAGATAAACACAAGAAAATACAAGGACTGTAAGAGCATTAAAAAAGTCTCTAATGCTACTAGGAACCTAAATGTTTAGGATTTACTAAATGAATCATTAGATCTATTCAAGTCTGTACAGTTAAATTGGGGCTCCTACTAAAAAGATAATAATTGTTTATGTTTCTAATGATATCCACTACGTATGGCACTCCATTAAGCTCTTTACACATATTAGATACAGATACTACATTTGCTTTTTTACATATATGACATAAACATCACAGTAGCCTTGTGAAGTGGGTACTATTATTATCTCTATTTTTCAGATGAGGAAACAGAGGTGTAAAGATGCTGTATAATTTACTTAAGATCTCACATCCAGTCAACCCTGGAAGTTGAACTAAAATCCAAATGGATAAGCTCGAGACTCCACACACTTAGGGATCAAGCTATGTGACTACTGCAAGATGGCACGGGAAGAAACAGTAACTTGGGGAGCAATCAATGAGAAAGTCTAGTGAAATGGCTGAGGAGAAATACTGCCAATTAATGGAAACCAGAAAACAATGCCCAAGCCTCAGTGACTGGGTTTGAGTAAGATACATGTTGGTACCAGGATGCCAGTGATACCTCCAATTATTTCCTATCCTGCCATTTGGATAAAGGTTAATGTATAAAACACTTAAAAACTCAACTCACCTTGGAGCAACAATTCTGGACTTGTTTTACAAAAGATCAGTGGATCAATATTTTAAGGAGTGTGTCCTGTCATAATAAATGTCAAGAGTATCAAAGTTTATAAATAATGTCTTCATTCTTACAACTTGAGGATATTCAAGGTAGTAACTAGGAAGAATTCTAACTCATTTGCATTTTGATCTTTTTTGAATAAGAGCAAAGGGAATGATATTTTGGCAAATGTGATGAAACCTGGCATTACTGGCACCCATGCAGATATGATGTATGAGCATTATAAATGGATATGATGTATAATCATTACATGTGAGCTCCAGATTAGAGTCAAAAGACCAGGCATCTTAGCTCTGCTATTTGGTAGCTGAATGATGTTAAGTAGTTTCTTTCCAATTGTGGTGAACATAAAGGGCATCGTTATTAATTGGAACACCCAATCCCAAAGGTCTCTTTTCTGTCATAAAATCATGATGTTCTGGTATATAATCCCCCTAATTCAGATCACACTGTGATTACAGGCAAGTCTCATGTCAAGTGAAGAGGGAGGTGGAAGCATTAAATACAGTAAAAAATGAAACGAAATACTGGCAAACCAAACCCAGCAATACATTAAAAAGATCATTCACCATGATCAAATGGGACTCATCCCAAGGATGAATTCTCAAATCAATAAACAAAATATACCACATAAACAAAATGAAAGACAAAAACCATATGATGATATCAATAGATGCTGAGAAAGTATTTGATAAAAGTAAAGTATCCATTAATGATAAAAATGCTCAGCAAAGTGGGAATAGAGAGAGCATACCTCAACATAATAAAGGCCATATATGAGAAACCTGAAGCCAACATCATACTCAACATGCAAAAACTAAAAAAAAGGTTTTTTCCCTTAAAAAAAAGTGAATTTCTTTCCTACTGATTGAGCATCTAATAGGTGCCAAGTTTTCTGTAATGCATATTACATACTTAGTAATCCTTACTTCAGCCTCCATTGAGAAAAAGAGGAACTCAGAGAGAATTTAAGTACTGGCTCAGGCTCACACATCTAGAAAATATTTTTAAAAATGAATTTAAGCCCCAGACAGGGCATTTAACTTTGGACCTGTCTTTCTCCATGGTGTGGACTCTAGCCCAGACAGCTCTCAGAGCTACAATGGCTGTTGAGCAACTTCAGGAAAATTCATTAGATTGATTAGTCCAATTAACTCAGAAACTGATATACAAAAACAGGCAGGAAACCCCTGCTGGGTCCAAGAAACAAACAGCCATATCCCCAGCCTTGACTGCATGAAGATGAGGAGCCCATGGAAATTTCCCCATGGAGTGAAACACTAAGACAGTCTGGGAAAGGACCCAGCTCAGCACTGGTTCAAGAAAGAAACAAAGAAAAGAATTAAGAACTGCTTAGGAAGGCAAAAAGCTGAATGAGGGAGCTGAAAGAATAGGCACTCTTTCCAAGCCCAAAGGCCAAAAGACTGAGAGGGAAATGTGCAGGGCATTCAAGAAAGCAAAGAGGAAAGAGGTCTGTGAGTAGAGGAACATGGCTTTCTTTGTTCAAACCTGGTAATGAGATGTGTGTGTGTGTGTGTCTGTGTGTGTGAACAAATGAAGCAAATAAGTATTTAGCTTATTTAGCTGCATGTATTCTCACGTAGTTGCATGTATTTTTTATATAATATTAACAGATTTAAACAATTATTGTCCAAACATTGATCCTTTTTATATATTATCTTGGGGTGCCATTTCCATCATTCACTGCTTCAGGTAAACTATTAAGTGTAAAAGTAAATGTATGTTTCCATCTCTTATCCTTTCCTCTTGCATTTCTTTTTCTTTTCTTTCCTTCTTTCTTTATTTTTTGCTCAAGTATGTAACTGCAAAAGCCATAGATTTCTACTGTGACTTTAGAGCTGTGCCCAGACTGTCATACTTGCTGCCAATACTGTATACTTCTTGAAGGTGAACTTGACCCTTTCTTTCCTGGCGGATGGGTGGCAGAAGCTGACTATTCTTTTAGCCCTCATCAATTTCCACGTTCTCAGGGCTAAAATGCCTGCTGGTTTGTTTTCCAAAGTTAGTCAGCCTGAAAACTGATTTTCTTTATCCTCTCCCAGATTATCTCTTCTGTTCTGCCAGTTAAGCCTTGCCTGGCCTAGGAGGTGAAAGATGCCACAACTAGGATCTTTCTTTTTATCCAACTGGGCACTTTTTTACTAGAAGACAGACATGGGCTTTCATAATATCAAATGGATCATTTGATTAAAACAGGCTAGTTATCTTCTAAAACAAGACTAAGAAGTGCAAGACAAGAGAAAAGGGAGCAAGGAGAACCCAGGAAGAACACAGAATTGGAAGAGGGAGACCCAGGGATTCCCAGAAACTAGAAGAATAAGGACTAAATCTTTATGTGAATTTCCCCAGTTATGAAACAAAAAGGGACCATGAAAATAAATGGTATCATCAACATGCCTGTCAGCATTCTGGATCACAAGGGACAGAGTTTGTGACACATCATCATCATCAGAGTAATGGGAAGACTTCAAGTTTTTCAGTGGGGTGGGGGTGGACAGGGCTAGAAGAAATGTCAAAGTCAGTCTTTCTGCAAACACTAATTGCAAGCAGATAGCAGCAATCACAAAGCATCTGAGGAAATCCAGGCTCAGTTTCAGTTCTAGGGAAGGAAGTCATTAGGAGGTTAATCAATTTTCCTTTAAGCTCATTAATAATGGTATCTGGTTGCACATAATCTGTAAAATACGGAAGAAGGAAATTTCAAAGGAGTGTGGTTGGAAAGACTCAAGGAATATCAGGGTTAAAATATCTATGTTATGAGAACATATGAATTAACATACCAAATAATTTCTTTCATTTCTTATATATGCAAAAACTTGATACATATTATAAATCTATATATCATATATATGTATATGTACATAAATCACTCATATATATAAGAATCGCTCAGTAAGTGTTAGCTATCATTATGATAAATACTATCTAATACTTATTGTGTGATTATTCTGTTTGAAGCAATTTGTCATTTGTTTACATGATTATCTCACATAATAATAGTAACTTAATAACATATTTTATATTAATATTCCCATTTTATAAACAACAAATCTAAGGCTGGCTAAAAGTAAGTAATCTTAGTAAGAAATAGTAAATAGAGCAAGTAAATAATAGCAAAGCCAGGACAAAAAAATATTATATTTAGGTATTAGTAAACTGAGAGAGAGATAGTGCTGTTAGGAACACAGATTTTAGAGTCAAAAAACTCTACGTCAAGTTCTGGTATCATCATTTATTAGTTGTGCATGTGTGCGTGCGTGTGTGTGTGTGTGTGTGTGTATGTAGGCAAATTTCCGTATCTCTCCAATTTCCTTATCCTTAAAATGAAAGCAATACTCGTTATCTTGCAAGTCTGGTATACAAATTAAAAAGATAATATGGCCCTGGCTGGTGACACAGTGGATAAGGCACTAGCTTGTGAACCCAAAGGTCGCTGGTTCGATTCCCCAGGCAGGGCACATAACCATGTTGCAAGCCAGGTCTCCAGCCAGGTCCATAGCTGAAGGCCTGTGAAAGGCAACCATACATTGATGTTTCTCTCCCTTTCTGCCTCTCTCCCTTCCCCTCTCTCTAAAAATAATAAGTAAAATCTTAAAAAAAAAAAAAGGTAATGCATGCATAGGGCATAGTATAAGACAATAATGGTAACATCCATTCTTCATTGTTTTGTTCTTTTAATAAATGCTTTAAATGTCACTGAACAATAATAGACAGAATCATTTTTATGGACCTTGGCATACAGTAGGGACCCAAATAATGTTAATACCTTCCCTCATCCTCTCCCACCTCTTTATAGAAAAAAAATATTTAATAAGTTAATTATCTGATTAAATTAATAAAATAAGAAATTTAGAAGACAACAATGTCAAAATATTGAGGACTGGCTATTTCTCAATATGGCTGTATATATACATTTTTTTATTAAAAATTTATTTGAAAAGGTGGGCATTATAATTACCTCTACAGAGTAATCAAGTTTCTTTTAAAAATGAAATCCTAGGTAAAGCCAAAATCTAGGATAAAAGTCTACTATATGGCAGCTAAGTGTCAATATGTGTCAAGAAGATTTAACATATGACAGGTCTATTTTAGGAGATGGAATTCAAGATGAATCTGAATACCTGCAATTTCCTTAACATCTTGCACAGTTTCGTCTGACTAATGCTCTTTATTCTAAAAGTGCTTTGCATTCATATCTCCTTCTGTACCATGATCTATAATTCTCATTAATTTCACAGAATTACATGCCTATAAAAATTGGCATATTTTTTCATACTATATTTCAACTACATTTGAATTTTATAGATAAACTCAATCTTATCCTAAGAAAAGAAAATAGTAAGTTTGCTGGGAGAGAACTAAAGAGGGTTGTAGACATAAATGCTGCTTAGTGTAGCAGGGAAATGCAAGAGAATCACAGAACATTTAAAATCCTAGGCTCAATTATGAAATATAAACATGGCCATGAAAATAGTCTAGCTGACCTCCACATCAGTGAAGGGCTTTAGATGAACAAATAGGCTCTTGTGCTAATTGAGTCTTAAACCTTGACATTAATTTAAAGTATAAATATACTAGTTTGCATATATTGCTAAATAGATGCTATATATGTATGTATATATACACACAGTATATATATATATATATATGTATATATATACACACACACACACACACTATATACTTAATTCCTATTAATAGTATATATAATCAAGTGAATTAACATATATATGTATATATATATGTATATATGTCTGTGTGTGTGTGTATATATATGAATTAATTAAACCTAGGGTACAGCCCCTGATTCCTCACTGTGGCCACAGCCTTTCTGTTCTCATCTACTTTTGTCCAACACTTGCTCTGTTGGATCCTCATTGGTCTCCACACATCCCTCTCATAAGCCAGGCATCTTCCATGTCAAGGTTCCTTAACTTCCTAGTCCTTCTGACTGGAAAAGTTCCCTCTAAATATCTGTAAATTACTCCTTCACCTTATTTTTCAAATTTTATTTACCCTAATGACGTTCCAAGATGTCTTTTTTGACCACTTTATTTGTAACTGCAGTTGCTCCTCTGTGCCCTTCCCCACCTCACATTATCAATATTTTTGAACTGTTACTGTTACAGCTATCTGGTAGACCTTTGCTCTCCAAAATGGTAGCCACTAATCCCATGTGGCTATGTGTGTTTAAACTTAAATTAGTTAAAGCAAAATAAAATTTAAAAATTCCATGTATATTCATACTAAGCTTACTTTAAATGTTCAAAAGCCACCTGTGGCCAGTGGCTACCATATTGGAGAGTGCAGCCATGGAACATTTCTGCCACTGAGGAAATGTCTATCAGTGTTCCCCTAGACATGAATATACTTTATATATTTGTTTACTTTCATACCTCGCCTTTCCCAACCCACCCACATACAGCCTAATTTGTAATCTCCAAAAAGGCAAGGATTTTTGTTTGTTCCCAGAACCTACAGTGGTCTTTGGTCCAATGAAGATATTTAATACATATTGGTTAAATGAATAAATGAATCAGAATGACTCATAAAAAAGAAATAAAGGAAGAGTTGCATCACTTAATTGAGCATTTCAAACCCACATCATGGTAGATAAATACAGATGACTGGTAGATGAAGGCCATCATCAGTCTACTTGATTTTATAGCTGAGATACACATTTGCCTTGTAAACATAATTTTTTATTTTTCATTATACTCATTAGAACGAAGGCCCCAATGCAAGTGATCACTACTTTCTGTGGGTGACCTTACAAAGAATACAAAATACTTTTGAAATTTGAATTCATCATTGTCAGTACTATACAGAATCTTTAGAACTGTAGCTATTTAATTCAGTTTTTTAACTTTTAAAGTTCTCAGTTTATATTTATCACATTTTTTCTAACTAGAAATAGAATTAAGCCTGATGGAATATTAAAAATTACACAAATATTTAAATTAAAATACTTAAAAGGAAAACAACACAAAATTTCATAATCCAAATACAATCGCAGTTAACGTTTTGGCATATATGTTAGTTTTTTCCACTTATTTCCATTCCTATTTTAAATCATGTTAGATCCTATGTATCTTCAATTGATTTTCAGCTTCCCCCCTTACCACTACAGTAGTCCTTGACTTTCATATATTCAATTGTCTTAATTTATCCTGAATGTCCCTGACCTTTAATATTTGTATGTTTCTTTTTTCTTATTGAGGTATAATTGATATACAACATTATATTAGTTTCAAGTGTACAGCATAATATTTAATATTTGTATATGTAGTGAAGTGATCATCATGACAAATTTCACTAACATTCATCATAATATGAATTGTGTATCTTTTCTGGTGGTGAAAGCTTTTAAGATTTACTGCCTCAGCAAATTTCAACACAGTATTATTAAGTATAGTCACCATGCTCTACATTACAGCCCCATGACATATTTATTTTATAACTGAAAATGTATACCTTTGGTTCTCTTCACCCATTCTACAGCCCACAATCCCTACTTCTGGCAACACCAGTCTGCTGTGTTTGTAAGCTAGGGTTTTGTGAGATCACACAGTATTTCTCTGTCTGACTTATTTTACTTAGCATAATGTTCTCAAAGTCCACCTATGTTATCACAGATGGGAAGATGGGAAGGTTTAATTCTTATTTTATGGCTAAGCAATATAGCTATATAGATAGATAGATAGATAGATAGATAGATAGATAGATATATGGTAGAGCTTCAATAGGTAACATAAACAGAGCAGAAGGAGCACATGGGGTGCATGAGATGGTGGTAAAAGCAGAGGAAACGCTTTGAGCAATAGTTGGAAAGTGGCCAATACAAACCAATTTTCAGCCACAGTGAATAGCCAGCCACCAGCCTGATGGGAACAAAAGCTTATAGAGGTCTGTCCAGAAAGTATCCAGCCATACCCTATGAAAAATATAGACATTTACTGAAGAAGATACAAGTTACACAAAACATCATAGGCACGGTGGGACCTCACACAGTTTGCCCAATTGCCATCAGCTGCCTGTTGTATTTTCCTGAATCTCATCAAAGGTCTGAATTATATTACCTTTCAAAGGTGATTTTAGTTTGGGGAAAAGTCGTAAGTCACAGGGCACCATATCTGGGCTCTAGTGGGGCTGAGGCACCTGAGTGATCTAATGTTTCACCAAAAATTTTTGCACAAGATGTGATACATGAGCAGACACATTATTATGTAGAAATCTCCAATCTCCAATTAACCATGGCTGCAGCCTTCTGAATCATCTCAATAATTTCTGCAGAGAAATGTTCAAGCTTAAAGCAAAATTTGATGCAGATTTGTTACTCCACTGGTTCAGTCACTCTGAATGCAAGAGCCACAAGGTACACAGGCTCATTCAATGATGTCTACAGTACCTATTGACTAGTACATTGAAGTTGTCATTGTTCACACATGCACATTCCAGTCCACTCTCCTCAGCTGCCAGGTTACATCAATGTTGGCAAATCATTCTCATTATATTAACAATGGCTGGGCTATTTCTGGTCAGACCTCATAAATATAGGAAAATGTTAAGAAATAGAGCAAAGAAAATATAAGAAGAGGCTAGGAATATAGACTGTTTCCATATTATAAAATACTTTGAGTGGTAGGATCATAAGTCTATCCTTTATTATGTTTGCAATGGGGAAATTATAGATTTCATTGAGTGCAGTGGGTACTAGCTAAGATGGCAAAAACAATATTGTACCTTGTCTTGTCATCAGAGAAGCAAATGAGGCTTCGACTGGTTGGGATACAAGAGATGAAATACATAAAGGAATCATATATACACATATATTATATATACCAGGCCAGTTAGATGGCTCCTTTCAACATTATACTCTTTTTCCATGCTGAATAAGGAGAATTCAAGGGCTCAGGCAGGATAAAGAGCCCAAAAATGCCACTCAGAAGAGGTCTGGGAAATTATTTCTGTTACTTCTTTTTAGAGCTTCTAAAGATGGAAGCAAACTAAGGCTGAGCTCAGAGTGTCTGTCCAGAGTAAAATGTCAGAAAGGTGCCTTTCTCATTTGCAAGATTGGACAATCATTAGAGCACTGCTAATTCCAAATGTCACCTAAGAGAACAGACAAGACACCAATAAGAGGTTATCTGCAGAATGAAATGTGCCAACCACACTTTTATCTGCAGTGCCTTTTGGGAAATTAATTCTTTGCCGCCTTTCCAAGACCTTCCACTGAAGTATAGCTTGGCAAAACTAATTATTTTTAAATGACTGTATGTTTTCCATCCTACTGTAAGGAGATTTCAGTTTCTACAACTTATCCTACAAGCTTTAGTTTTTCCTGTAAATTAATGTTTTTTAAAGTTTTCTCTTCTATGATTAAAGTCATTATTTAAATAAACTGAGACCTATAGTTTTTATAAATTCAAAGTAGTTTGAATAGTTTGTGTACTTATACATACGTTTTACACAAAGAGATCATACTGGAGATTAGAGACATGTTTTATCCAATCTGGCATTACAACCCTCAAGTGTTTCAGCTTCCAATATTTCCCATGAGATGACTTTCAAAATCCAATAGCTTTTTATTCTATAGAAGCTGTCAAATACTCAATAGCCTCCATGATCATTAAAATCCTTATATGATGTTGATCCAGTTCCATTTAACGTTTGTATGTGTGAATAAACTGCCTCCTTATAATTGGGGCTTTATTTAATAACCTTTAATATATTTTTATATGCCCCCAAATCCAGTTCTTTCATTATTTGCCTGGCTTTTTCATCTTTCTCCAACTTACACTTTTCAACGTTTGTGGTGCCCATAATAAATGCAACATGACAAATGTAATTTATAAAAGCAAGGCAGTGTGGACCAAAGACCATAATTTTTAGACTCAGGTAAACCAGAGTCTTAGTTTGACTCTATTACTCACTATCTCTCTATATAGGGAAATAATCTACTCTTTCCTATAAGCCTTCATTCATTGATTAATCTCTATAATTGAAATAATCACAATTTTACCTATTGATTTATTATTGAGATTAAATAAGATCACATGTAAAATGTTTACCCTGCATGGAGTAAGTAGTTAATAAATTACTACCACCTTGATCCCAAGACAAGTCCCCCATTGACAGTCAGCCCATACCAGTATACTCTGCTATACTTCTCTTAATTTTAGCAATACAGTCTGCTTTATTCTTTGTTATGCTCTGTTATTTAAAGGGCCACTTGAAGGCATATTTTATTGTCTACCAATACTGAAGTGACTGATAGAAATGCCATGAAACAGAAGTTAAGAACTCATACTCTTTCTTCCATTTTCCTCCCCTGGCTAAGTTCTTCCTGAGCCTTAGTTTAAGCATGACCTTTGTGGGAAATATTCCCGGAAGCAATTTCACCCCAAATTCAATTAGTAAATTTTCACCAAACAATTAGTTTGTCATGATATTTACATTGTATCTACCATAGCAATGTGATTACCTCCCCAGGTCCTGCGCCCCCCAAAACCTCGAAGCTATTTCATATAGAAAGAATATTCTATTTTATTTTTTTAAGATTTTATTTAATTATTTTTAGAAAGAGGGGAAGAGAGACAGGCAGAGAGGGAGAGAGACATCAATGTATGGTTGCTTTTCACCTGCCTCCAGCCACAACCTGACTGGAGACCTGTTTTGCAACCTTGTTATGTGCCCTGGCTAGGGAATCGAACCAGCAACCTTTGGGTTCACAGGCCGGCACCTTATCCACTGTGCTACCAGCCAGGGCATAGAATATTTTATTTTAACCTGTTTTGTCTCTCTAACATCTAGAAACAACATGACAATAAATAGGTATTGAATAAATTGATAAGGTATCAGCATGAATGCCATCAACAATGCAAGAAGACTCATGAAATCCATTCATTGACTTTTACTTATTTCACTGCCACAGCTTCGTAAAGTTGAGATATTCTTCAAAGGTTATTTTGTTTATTTCCCATCATCTGCTATCAGACAGAAACCACCAGACAATGCCAGATGGAAGTTGATCATCCCATTAAAATGAAATGGAGTTACCACAATAACCTATGAGAATATGTGTATAGGCCACTATTATTGATTAGAATTTGAAGCCATTATAAAATATAAAGAGACCAATAAAAGCCATTGTGGAAATGAATTCTTATAACTGTCTATATAAAACCATGAATTGTGTAGTTAAAACTACCTGGAACAATGGTATAAATCCATTATTCTTAGAGAAACAGACATAAACTATTTGGACCCCATTCAGGGAAAGAAGTGGAAAATAGAGATGAATATTACTTCTCATAGACTTTAAATGAATTAATTAAGCCAAATCTGGTGCCAAAATATAATTTTAACAAAAACAAAAAATAGGTAAGTTAAGCTATTAGAAAGGTAGACTTTTTCTAAACAAACAAAGTTTTCAGCACAGTAGGTTCTATTATTCTTTGTTTAATCTTTTTTGAGAGCTATCAGCCACCCATTCTGGTGTGGTAATAAATAATAATCTCCAGAGGTGAGTTATCAAATAAAACTACATCATTAATGGAGGATATAAGGGTTTTGATTCATTGTATAAACACTCTTCACCATTTCTGGTCTCTGGAGGATTGACTTCTACATAACAAACCCTAAACAAGCATCTTAATCATTGCTGACATCTTGCTGTAGATTAAGATTCAAAACACTACACTTCTAGCTGATATTGTATGGTACTGTATACAGGTTATTTGCACTATTTAAAGCAGATAACACTACCTGAATTATCTTATGTAACTCTCCTCCAAACTATATGATCTAAAAATTATTAGTTCAGTTTTGGAAAAGTATACATTGAGCTCAGAGCTCAGCGACTTGTCACAAATCATATCATTAATAAGGGGAATATTGCCTTGGGTATTTAATCTCAAGTCACCTGATTCAAAGTCCAGGATTCATTCTGTTATGACTCAGACTACTACCCTATTCTACAGCAACAATTTTAGGTTAGATCAAATTATGCCAATGAATCACTTTTAGACCTTCCTTTTGGCCTGCTATACAGAAAGCCTCTATGTACTTCCCATGAGTAATTTTCAACGATGCCTCCACACAACCACATTAATACATTAAACTCCAGTCAGTGGTGGGAGGTGGTTGCTGCCTTGCCAAATAACATGAATTGTTGCCGGTAATATTTCCCTAGGATAGAGGTGGCTTTAAAACTATATCTTGTCCTATGCCCAATAGGAGGAAAAGTCATTTACAGTATTTTATAGAACAGCAATGATCCTGCTTAGACTTGAAAAAAGTTGAAGTTCAGTCACAAACCATTTCTCTTTCATTCCTAGTCATAGTCCATAGATTCCACATAGGACATCTATAGTGAGACCACCCTGGATGATGCAAAGAACACTTGGTCTAAGAAATCTCGATTTTAGTTGGGCATTTGCCTCTAAGCAGCTCAATGATTTAAGGAAAAATCACTTCTGGGTCTCAGTTTTTAAAGATGGAACATGAGGGTCCAGCCTCAAGTTCCTTTCAGGATTTAATGTAGTTCATTATTTACACACACACACCTGCATAGGCTATACATTTTACATTTGAATAGTGATTTAAATCCTTATTATCATGGCAAGTACTATCTAGGACTAGGAAAATAGCAGTTTCCTAATTTTATAGTCTTTTATCTCAGAATTATGGAGGATCTAACATCATTCATTAATTAAGCCTCCCTATCCCTGAAAAGTGAGACCTCAAAGGCTGTTACTTTCTGTCATTGCCCAGATGGTACCATGATATTCATTTTGGAACAGAGTGCACTGAGGACCTAGTCACTCATATGAAGAGTGGCCTCTCTGAAATAGAGGCCACACTGTACAAATGAACAGGATGGGGAAGCTGGAATAATGAAGTATGCAATTTTTTAAAAAGAGTTTATTTATTATTTTCAGAGAGAAGAACAGGGAGGGAGGAAGAACGGAAGAGATACATCAATGTATGGTTGCCTTTCACCTGCCTCCAGCTAAGGACCTGGCTGGAGACCTGGCTTGCAACCTGGTAAAGTGCCCTGACTGGGAATTGAACCAGCGACATTTGGTTTTGTAGGCCCATGACAATCCACTGAGCCACACCAGCCAGGGCAAGAAGTATGCACTTTTTTTTTTAAGACTTTATTTATTACTTTTTTAGAGAGAGGGGAAGGGAAAGACGCAGAGAGAGAGAGAGAGTCATCAATGTATGGTTGTCTTTCACCTGCCTCCAGCTATGCACCTAGCTGGAGACCTGGCTTGCAAACTGGTTACGTGCCCTGGCTGGGAACCAAACCAGCAACCTTTGAGTTCACAGGCCGGCACCTTATCCACTGTGCCACCAGCCAGGGCCCAAGAAGTATGCAATTTTATGGTGGGACACTCTGGCAGATGAACTTGGTTGAAAAATGAGAATAATTCAAAGAAATGTAAATGGTTGTTCTCTTCTCATCCACCTCTTCCCAATGGATTATTAAGCCCTAAAAACTCATCCTATATTAATCTGCCTCAGTCTATGTAAGCAGGTGATGTTCCCAAGGAGAAGACACTATGATGATGACAGCTTTTGGCCTGCTTACATCTCTAGTCCTTCTTCCCGACAACACACCTCCTCTGCAGTTAGAATTAGGTCAATGCATTTACCTCTGACATCATTCCTCACCACCACCATCCTCCATGTATGTATGTACATATCTGGCTATAAAACTCATAGAGCTGAAGCACAACACGGGTTTGTTTTTTACCTGGATGGAAGTGAAGGAGAAGGAGGACAGAGGTGTTAAGTCTTAGGGTGACAGAAGGTTGGCACCTTTGCATTGGGATGTAAGATCACTCCCCAGGATTCTTCAGTCAGTTATTCCTTATTGAGAGCAGAGGGTTATGTAAACTATAGGCACAACAGGTGTTAAAAAGAGAAGAGTATAAACAAATACCAGGAAAGGAAAATAAAAGAAAGTACTGCAGAATAACATAGGTTCTAATCAGGGTTATTTGAGAAATAAATCTGATGCAGAACATGGGTTTTAGTTTTTGAAAGATGTTTCAAGCTATGCTACAACAAGGGGAAAAATATTTACCCATCAGGGTAGGCCTGCTGCCAGCAAGGTAAAAAATAATGATGAGTCATAGAGAGTCATATATTACCCTGTATTATCCAGAGAGCAATCTGCATGAAAGGTTTCTGATGGCTGTTTTGCAGTAAACTGAGGCCCAGAGCAGTGGACAGCAGTAAGAAGAGATGGCAGGATTCCAGTGCAGATCTCACTGGTTTCAGTCACTACACCCCAACCAAAAGCTCCTTCTCATTCCATTAACCCATATCTATCTTACTGTTCAATCTTTTCTTATCTCTTTTAGTTCCCTTCTAAACCCTCCTTTTAGCCACTCTCAACTAAGCAATATCCGAACAATGACTATATTTATCAAGCAACCTCCAAGTGCAAAGCACTGCCTTCTTCCAATGGGACATACTCTCAGTGAATATTCATCCATATATCTACCCATGTATGTATGGCTTCCAGGCAAACTGGCAAAGAAGAATGCACTACACAAAATTTGGAATTCATTCTAAGAAAACTACCACATTCACTGTGACCTGCAGCCTTTTTACAAGACTCTAACTTCAAGGTAAAACAGAATCCCTCTCAGAAAAAGATAAAATAGGAAATGAACTTACCCTCCACTTTCCTGCTGAAACCTACACTATATACGTAGTTCCACATTCATCTGGTTTACAGGGAGCAGAATAAATGCAATAGAATGATTAGTATTTTTTTCTTTTTAAAGATTTTATTATTTACTTTTAGAAAGAGGGGAAGAGAGGGGGAAGAAGAAAGGGAGAGAAACATCAATATGTGGTTGCCTTTTACCTGCCTCCAGCTGGGAACTTGGCTGGAGACCTGGCTTGCAACCTGGGTATGTGCCCTGGCTGGGAATTCCACCAATGATTCCTAGGTTTGCAGGCTAATGTTCAATCCACTGAGCCACACCGGCCAGGGCATGATTACTATTTTCCTAAGGCACTTCACCAGGACTGATAAGTAACTGCTAACAATGACTTTTGCTTGTGCAATGATATTATCAAATCATTCTTTCACATGCATAGCTCCTGTCTGAACTTAAGAGGTTTACATTGATGAATCAGCAACTTTACCTTTGGTCCAGTGTTTCCTTTCTCCATTTTTAAAAATTAATTTATTGCTGTTGTATTACATTTATCCCATTCCCCCCACCACTGCTCTCCCCTGCCCCACCCTTTCCACCCTGCTCCCACAGTTGATTCTTAATCCCTTCAACCCATCCTTCCCTTCTCCTTTCCTTTCTTCCTTCCTTTCTCCTTTCCTTCCTTCCTTCCTTCCTTCTTTCTTTCTTCTTTCTCTTTCTTTTGTTGCTTAACCTCTTCATCCTATCCCCCCTTTGACAGCTGTCAGTCTGTTCTCTGTATCTATGAGTGTGTCTCTATTTCATTTGTTGATTATATTCCACATATAAGCTATAGCATGTGGTACTTTTCTATCTCTTATTTCCGTTAGTGTAATACCCTCTAGGCTCATCCATGTTGGCACCAAGAGTAAATTTTCCTTCTTTTTCACGGTCAAGTAGTATCCCATTGTGCCACAGTGTGGTGACCAGAGGGAAGGAGAATGGGGGTAGATAAGAGAGGGTAAAGGGGAATTAATGGTGATAGAAGGAGATGTGATTTGGGATGGTAAACACACAATAGAATATACAAATGATGTATTATGTAACTGTACAACTAAAACCCATATTATTTTATGAAGCAAAGTCACCAGAAAAATTCAATAAAAACACTGATAAGGGATGAAGTAAGTTCCATGGCCAATGTTTCCCTTGCCATCCTAGGAAATGATCTATTCAGGGTGGCTGCACAAATCTATTTGCTCAGCAAACCTAATTTTAGCTGAGAACCCCTAAACATGTGACAGTGACAACACAACTGTTTGCTAATAGCACTAGGCTATCATCCCCAATCAGGATGCACAGGCCAAAAAAGCTACAAAATATTAAGGAACATCATTCTAAGTTTCAGTTCTTTTAGAGGGGAAGAAAAATTGTCACTTGGAAGCTCAGAAAGAAATAATCCATTGACTTGAGAAATATTCAAAGCAAATGTAATCTTTTTCCACCTCTTCAACGAATACCTGTTTTATCTTTTCCCTCCTTTCAAGCAGCCTTTTCCTCTGTAGTTATTATACTATTCCATTTCAAACCTCATATTTCAAAGACATATCTAAACTTTTCTTTGAATACAGGGATAATATGAACCCCATACCACATATTTACCAGCATACAGATCTATTTTTTAAAAACATTAAAAATGAAAGAGAAAACTGTAGTATTTCTTCTTAGATTTAGGGCAGTTTAGGGTTCTAGAAGCTCAATGACACTTACATATACATATATTTAAGTATATAATATTTACATATATATATTATATATGTATATATATTCTACAAGGGAGAATAGGATGTACCACTTCTTCTGGACCTACTATGTCACAGATAATTTTTTTATTTACATTTATGAATTATTAAATGACTCTGTAAGAATAAGGACCTGAAGAAAATTTCAGAAACACTCAGGAGATAATCAGAGTCCACTTGTGGTGTTCTTCATTCTTGTGATGTCAATCATTTCTTTTCAATAACTAATAGCGGTGCATAATACACTTCTCCATAAAGATGAATTGCAGGATGAATCTCCCTCCCATTTCCCAAGTAATTGGACATTTGAAAAGAGCTCTGATTTCAGGGCTACTAATGCTTCTGGAAGCACAAAATTATCAGTAATGGGAAGGAAAGGTAAATTCAGCAACTACATCAAAGTGGGGACAGATTTGAGGGCATTTTTGAAGTTCACCGGTCAACAGGATTTAAAATTACTATTCCATGTTAAAGAGGAACATTTCCCATTTGCAAAAAAAAAAAAAGAGTCAACACAGTGATAGCACTTAATAGGCAAGTCACTGACTTAAGTTTAAGAGCTTTCTTTGAATTGCTGCTGCTTAGCAGCATGGAAGTGTCTTTTTATTCCACTAATTTGGGGCCTAAGGAATGCCTGTATTTACTTAGAAGGGAGTGGGAAAAAATTGGTAGGGGATGAGAAGGATTTGATTACCAATTGGTTGTGGGTGGTGGGTAGGCACTGAATGTAGACTGGGACTCTAAACCTTCAGCTAGGATCATATCGTGGGTGGTGATCCATTGAATAGGGACTACACACAGAGGAGGAGAAACAATTTCTGTGGGAGGCAGAAACATAATGAATTTGCTTTAAAAACATGAACTTGGGATAGCTACAGAACATCTACCTACAGATTGCCACAAGTCAGGTTCAAATAGGATTCCAGGGTATGAGAAAGGGATAGCAGTTACCGATAATCATTTGTATGTCTTCAGCATGTAGGTGGTAGATGAAGGCAAGAGGGATGAATAAAAAATAGATGTTAAGAAAAAAATGTTCTATTATATTTTCTCTAACTCTTTTCTTCGCTATTTGTTTTAATGATAGACAGATATGTGCATTATAATTAACCATATATCCTTACTTTGAAAGAATATGTTGCACATCATCCACATCACTGTATTGCTTTCATGTTTGTTTCCCCACAAGACTGCAAGATTCTTAAGGGTGGATTGTAGTGGCTGGCACAGAACAGAGGTCAAGTAAATATTTGTTTAAATAATGAATAAAGGAATAAATAAGTAAATGAAAGAAATCAAGATACAGAAAATGCACCAGAATCATGTGAAGTCATATCTTTGGGCTAACATTCGACTTCTGATTTATGGTAACTTCCCAGGGCTGAAATACCACCCCCACTCTCAAAACAGGAAAACTAAACTAATTTTACCAAAGATGGCTGTAAAGCTATATATCACTGTGAATATCACTATGCAACCATTTTTGTTACCATTGATAGCTTATAAAAATGCAAATGTTTACACCTGTATCTTTGTATATAACTTTATGCCAGATTATCCATATATATATATATATACACATTTATAATAATCCATAGAATCAGTTTATAATAATAAAATTATATTTAAGTGGCATATGACTATTACAATTTCATTCAATATTTGTTTATTTGTTGTTTATTAAGTAAATCAATCATTTGTATTAAGCATCTAATTTAATTCTCCCAGTCACTCTATGAAAAAACAATTATACCTATTTTAGAAAAATATTTTAAATAGAAATATACTTTTACAGATCATCGAATAGGTTTTGTAGATTTTAAAAATAGAACAAAATTAGAGGAATCATGCTAACTGGTATCAAAGTATATTACAAGACCATAGTAATCAAAACAGCATGGTACTGGCATAAAGACAGACATATAGACCAATAGAAGAGAATAGAGAAGCCAAAAAATATCCATACTTAAAACATTTGAATTTAATTATTTTTAAAGATTTTATTTGTTTTTAGAGAGAGGGAAAGGGAGGGAGCAAGAAAGAGAGAGCAAAACATCAGTGTGAGAGATGTCAATTCATTGCCTTTCACACACCCCCAAGTGGGGACCTGGCCCACAACTGAGGCATGTGCCCTGGGTGGGAATCAAGCCAGTAACCTTTTGGTTTGCAGGCTAGCACTGAGCCACACCAGCCAAGGCTATACCCACATCTTTATGGTCAATTAACATTTTACAAAAGAGGCAAGAACATGGAATGGGGTAAATAAAGTTGATTCAATAAATGGTGTTTGGAAAAGTAGAAAGATACATGCAAATGTGACAGATACAATGTACCTTCTTACATTGTACCCAAGAATAAACCAAAAATGTGTTAAAGATTTAAATATTAGACTCAAAATCTTAAGAAATCATAGGAAAAACATTGCCAGTAAAATCTTGGACAATTCTCATGGCCATATATATATTTTTTCCTGACATGTCTCCTTGGGCAAGAGAAACAAGAGAAAAAAAAAATCAACAAATGGGACTATAGTAAACTAAAATGTTTTGTACAGAAAAGAAAATCATCAACAAAATAAAAGGAGGAACATATTTACCAATGATATATCTGATAAGGGGTTAATATCCAAAATTTATAAAAAGCTTATAAAATTTGACACCAAAAAATCCAATTAAAGAATAGGCAAGAAAGCTAAATAGACATCTCTCCAAAGAGGACATACAGATGGCCAACAGACATAAAAAAATGCTCAACATCACTATTCATTAGAAAGATGAAAGTTTAAACCACAAAGAGACATCATCTCACACCTTTCAGAATGGCTATCACCATAAATCAACAAACAGCAAATGTAGGCAAGGATGTGGAAAAACAGAAACCCTTGTGCACTGTTAGCACAAATGCAGCTTGATGCACTTACTATGGAAAGCAGTATGGAGTTACCCCACACAAAAATAAATAAATAAAACTCCCTTATGACCTAGCAATTTCATTTCTGGGAATTCATCTAAGGAAACCTGAAACAGTAATTTGAAATAATATATGCACTTACATGTTCATTAGAGTATTATTTTTTAAAAGATTTTTATTTATTATTTTCAGAGAAAGGGGAAAGGAGGGAGCAGAGGGAGGGAGAGTCACCAATGTATGGTTGACTTTCACATGCCTCCAGCTATGGACCTGGCTGGAGACCTGGCTTGCAACCTGGGTATTTTCCCTGACTGGGAATCAAACCACCGAACTTTGGGTTCACAGGCTGGTGCCTTATGCACTGTGCCACCAGCCAGGGCCCTCATTAGAGTATTATTTACAATAGCTAAGATATGGAAGCAGCTCAAGTGTCCATCAGTAGATAAGTCAATAAAAATGTTGTAGTGCATTTACATAATGAAATATAATACTATTTGGTTATAATAAAAGGAAAAAACCCTTACATTTTGCAACAGCATGAATGGACCTGGATGGTATTATATTAAGTGAAATAAGCCAGACAAGTATCATCTGATTTCATTCACATGTGGAATCTTATGAACAAAATAAACTAAAAAACAAAATAGAAACAGACTCATAGATATGAAGAACAGACCGATAGCTGTCAGAAAGAAGTGGGGTTGAAGAGCTAAAAAAGGTAAAGGAATTAAGCGCAAAAAATAGAATGTTAGATTTTCTAAATATGACATTCAAGGACCTACACAATATGGCTGTATGTATACACATATACAGATTCACTACGTACATGGTTCATATGTCATATGGCATATATTTTGCACATGTAATGTAGATAATTTTCTCCTTATTAAATTTTCTAAAGTTTTATATTTTTTAAAATCAAGTTGCTAGTGGTTAAAATAAAAACTGATGAGTCTACACTTTTATGTCTCATCTATAATGCAAAGAGTAAAATGGAAGATCACTTCTCCTCAATTTCAGCTTTCTCCATTAGATGGGTCATATGATGGGACAAGTGAAATTTCCTATTATGCATCATGGCTAACAGAAGTAGAAATTTCTTACCAACAATAAATTAAGGTACATCTACCTAGATCAGCCTCATAAGAACAATGGGGGTAAAATCACTTGTTAGGAAAAATATTCTGATTAAATGCAGTAATAGAGTTTTCAAGTATCACACAAATACTGTTTCATTTTTATTATTGCTGTACATTTTCATTTTCACTCTTTTGGAAACTGATTATTCATCAGTGTAATCTTTAGGAATGTGGCCAAGAACAAAGTAGAAGGCAAACAAGCTAAAATAGTCAAAATAAATCTTTCCAAGTCCATTAAGTTAAATATTGGAGAAGTTTTCAATCTTATTCCTCAAGGAGTGTTTACTTCATTTTTAATTTTTAGTTTTTAAAATATTTTATTTATTTACATTTGGACAGAGGGAAAGGATGGGAGAAAGAGAGGAAACAAAGCATCAATGTATGGCTGTGTCTTGTGCACCCCCAACTGGGGATCTGGCCTGCAACCTAGGCATGTACCTTAACTGGGAATTGAACTGGTGACCCTTTGATTCTCAGGCTGGCACTCAATCCCCCACACTCCATCAACAAGGGTGAGTGTGCTTACTTCTAATAGAGATACAATGTGAACTGTTTTCATCATACCTAGGCTGGTCTACTGTAGTAGCTCTCTATCTAACTGGTGTTTCTGCAACCATTCTTTTCTATGTCAAAGCCAATCTTCACCTGAAAAATCTGTCACATCAACAAGAAGCTTAACCTTTCCAACACTTACCATGGTCTACTAGATAAAGTCAATCTTTTACGTGCTTTAGAAGGCCATATATGCCACAGACCTGGCTATCTTTCTAAACTCATCAGTGCCACCCTAAACCTGCATGTCTTTGTTTTTAGCCATACTGGGTTTTTAAAAATTCCTTTACTTAATGCCACATCCTGGTCAGAATCAGGACGGTTGTGCATGCTGTTGCACCTGCTGATAACACTTATTCTCTGTAACTTGCTAATGTCAACTCTCTTTTCGGATAGTCAATTAATGATCAACTGCCCACTCCTTAATTTAAGGAGTTTGTCCTTAAATTCAGTTAATTATATATATTTCTCAGTCATAATATCACATCTAAACTAAGTATTTATTTAACTGGCATTATGTCTTCAATGTTTACCTCTGTTAAATACTAAGTTTCAAGAAAGGGTTGCTTGTTTTGGTGGCTAATATACTTCAGAGAGTATAACACATAGTATGTTCAATAAATATTGAGCCCTAGCTGGTGGCTCAGTGGATGGGCACCAGCCTGCAAACCTAAGGGTCGCTGGTTCGATTCCCAGCCAGGGCATGTAACCAGTTTGTAGGCCAGGTCTCCGGCCAGGTCCGTAGCTGGAGGCAGGTGAAGGGCAACTATACATTAATGTTTCTCTCCCTTTCTTTCTCCCTCCCTGCTCTTCTTTCTAAAAATAATAAATAAAATATTTAATAAATAAATAAATAAATATTGATAAAATGATCAAATGCAGATATTTTTAAGAAGGCAAAATAGAGATTGCTAAAGTTAGCTGATACTTTGATAGGAAGAAAGCAAAAACGATATATTTTTTTGAAGCAGAAAAAAGGATTAAACAGTCCAGCAGCCTAGAGTAAGAAAAGTTATTCTCTTCAATCATTTTTTTCTAAACTTCATAGATTGTATACAGTCCTAGAAACAATAGTATGATGACAAAACCCTTAGTTAAAAATGAAATGTTGAAAATATACTACAAATTTTTAATAAGCGAGGAGATTTTTATATAAATTTAGAGCTATTTCCATTACTATAATTTTTAAAAGCAAACAAAAACCTGGTATTTGAAGAGCTAAGATTCATCTACTTAGACAATTAATTTATGTTATGCCTTATCTATGAATTTTAAGTAAATGATTATTAAAACTAACAACTATCTGCTTCTGAGTGGTAGACACTCTTCTAAGCATTTTACATTTATATTTTCATTTAAGCCTCAAGAAACTCTAAAAGATACATAATGCTTTTACTACCTTTGTTCATCTTATAAATGAGGGAACGGGTGCACAGGGAGTTCTAAGGCACTTGCTCATGGTCAAACAGTTGATAAGCAGAAGAAACAAGATTTAAAACAAAGCTCTTTGATCTGGAGGCAGATTTCTTTTTTAACATCTACCAATAGCTGTCTGTAGGGTCTCAAAAGACAGTACTAACTTTGCTTAACAAAGTTGTATCATTTTCTCAACAAAAAGTATTGGTTATCTATGAATGTAAGGGACTATGCTAACTTATTTGTATGCATTCACTTACTCTTCAAATCAACCTTGTAGGGTATTATCACCATTTCCAATTTATAAGTAACTCAATTAAGACATAAAAGAACTTAAACTCTCAAAGTCAAGCAAGAGCTAGAACTGGACTCAAATACTGACTCCATAGATTGAACTCTTGATTATATACTTTCCCCTACCTAACAATTGAGACCTCTTTTGCACAAGATCAGTCTTGGTACTATTTACATTTTGGTCTATTGGCTACCATACGCAACATGGGATGCTCAGCACACATCAAGCCTCTGCCCATGAGATGCTGGTAGCACCCTTTCTCTCAGTCAGGACAACAAAAATGCTAACAGACTTTCCTCAGTGTCCCCTGGGTGGGAAGGCACAATTGTCCCTTATTGAGAACCACTGCATTAGGTCATAGATTATTTCCCTTGAAGACCTCTGGATAAAAATTCAACATATTTTACTGCTTAATCGGTATGTCCAAACTGTGTTCTGTTACTGTACTTTTGTTACAATATACCTTCTCTATGCAAGTTAAAATACACAGTTAAGGCTGAAGTGTCCTTTGCTTATATTGTGGTTTTGTAGATTATCCACACACTTAGAAACCATCCAATTATCTTATAGCAGAACGAGAGTTGGCTAAATTTAAATATGTCAGTCAGACAGATAAATATCTTCTGGTCATATGACATTAGAAAATGTTTTAATATCTCTCTAAGCCAGTTCTTAAAGTGGGGCTAATAATAGTACTTGTCTATAATAAATACACAGACTGATTAAAAAGATTCTTGCAAAACATTTAGCCCAATACTTGAATAAGAATGAATGCCCAATTAATGTTCATGATCACATTATTATTATTACTATTATATGTGTAATTTTCATATATTTCCTTTCTATTGTACCTTTAAAATTTCAGAAGCCATCATGCTGCCTTTCTATATTCACTGAAAATATTTACTTGGAGACTATTACATACATCTGAATGTCAAAGCAAATCCATTATATGGATGTAACTTAAAGTGAATGAAATTTGAAAATCAAGTCTCAGGGAGCAACTGTCGAAAGAAAGAAAACACAAATATGTAAGTCTCTGGATAAGTCACAATACAGTTATAAATAAGAAAGAAATAGTAAAAATTATTTTTGCTCTAAAAAAAGGATTTCAAAAATGTTACCAATTTTTATTCTTCCATTTCTTACAAATCACATGATACATTTTTTTTTTTTTTTTTTTTTTTTAGGTCTTCACTGGTCATTTTTAAAGTAAAACAATTTTAACTTTGTAACACACACACACACACACACACACACACAATAACTGGACTCTAGCAACATATGATCTTCAACCCAGCTCCATTGACCTGTTCATGCTTTGAAGACTAAACTTACTTTCATGGCCTTAAGTTTTCACTCTTTCTTTTCCACAAGATATAAATCTCTCCAATTGCATATTCTTTGCCAGAAAACTGTCTTCATATTTGACCATGCCAGTCATAAATGCTGGGGCATTTATAAAGAACAAGGGTCCAAGCAAGACAGTAGCTTCATTCTGTCTGTAATTGTCTACAGTGGGCAAGGATAATTGTCTTTGTTCTATAACACAACTACCACATTGCCACCAGTTCAACAAAACAAGTTCTAAGATCCAGTTTTAGGTTTTAAAACACTTGGCCTCTATTTAAGAAAATTAGGTAGGCAGCATGAACAAAAGAGAATACAGAGAACTTTTAAATCTCGTCAGCTTTCGCAGATGAAAAAGGAATTTCTAAACAGAACAGCAGTTGCTGGCTTAAGGAGCTCTAAGCCCTGCCAAATTGTAATATAGCCTTTAAAACTTGCCTATAATTATTATTTTTCTCATATGCCTGCATAGCTCTGATAGAAGGAGATAACTTGAACAATTTAATCTTTGTTCTCCCCTAGAACTTGTAATACACCAACAGCACTCACCAGTATCTGTTAAGTTCCTCTCTCATAGGCACAGAAAACATTACACTGCTCAGCCCCCTCCCAACACTGTCCTCCGAGTTAGGTGGGGCCACAGAATTTCAGAAACTTGGATTGTAAAAAGACTGTTAAGTGTGCCACTTTTGAAGGCAGAGAGAATCCCCTAAGGCACTTCAGCTGTCTTTTTCCTGTTTCAGCAATCTGAAAGTCACGTGTGGAAATGGCTAAGTGATAAGATAGAAGTGGCTGTCCTGTCTCTTGAGAGGGAGCTGTCCCAGAGAACTGTACTCTGGGGCCCACAGAAGACTTCACAGGCACAAATAAACTTTTGTTGTGCTTGGCAACCCACCAAGATCTCTGGCTTAATCTGTTATTATAGCAAAAGTTAGGTAATCCTGACTAATAGAGCTCTAAACTCTCAGTTTCTAGCATGGAGTATATGTTTGATATGTAACATTGTAAAGAACAAATGGGCAGAACTGAGAACATCATTTACTAGTAACATCTATGCCTCATGTGGTTTAGAAAGAGAAAAGCACATTCATCTTGATTCATCTAAAAAAACAATTTCTGCATATTAAGCATGTACAGACTATATCTCAACCCATTAAGTAGTTGAGTGCCTAACCAGCATTGGCTCCATATTTCTGACTGAGGAACAGATAGATCATATTCATGTAAAAGAATTATTACCACCACAAAGCAGCACACATATGTTAGGTTCAAAGCAAATGAAGAGAGCAATCTGACACCAATCTAAGAAGCAGAAAGAAACAAGAGTCACCTAAAATGGGGAGACAAAGAAACAACCCTCTATCAAAAGGAAAGGAGGACTCTCTGAAAGGGTGCAAAATGAAATAGAGACAAGCACACTATCAGACATGGAATTCAAAATAAGAAATATAAAGAAGCTCAATGAGCTCAGTGAGCTCAAAGAAAACTATAAACAACTCCAGGGGAACAACAAAGAACTCCAGGAAAGCTACAAGGAAATTACTGAGAATTACACCAGCATTAAAAAGGACATAGAAGGCCCCGGCTGGTGGCACAGTGGACAAAGCGCCAGCCTACAAACCCAAAGGTCGCTGGTTCGATTCCCCAGCCAGGGCACATAACCAGGTTGCAAGCCAGGTCTCCAGCCAGATCCACAGCTGGAGGCAGGTGAAAGGCAACCATACATAGATGTCTCTCCCTCTCTGCCTCTCTCCCTTCCCCTCTCTCTAAAAGTAATAAATAAAATATTTTTTAAAAAGAACATAGAAACTATCAATAAGAGCCAGGTGAAAATGAAGAGTACAATTTCTGAATTGAAGATCACAGTAGAAGGACTCAAAAGCAGGCTAGAGAAAGCAGAGGATCAGATCAGTGAGCTGGAGGTCAACATAGGAAAAAGTTTCCAGGCAGTGCAATAAAATGAAAAAAGACTGAAAAAGAATGAAGAGGTTTTAAGAGAGCTGCAGGACAACATGAAATGTTAATAATATTCGTATCATAGGGATACCAGAAGGAAAAGAAGAGGAGCAAGGGATAGAAATTCTTTTTGAAAAAGTAATGACAGAAAATATCCCTAACTTGAGGAGAGAAAGTCATGCAAGCTCAGGAAGCACAGAGGGTCCCAATGAAGAGGAACCCAAACAGGTCCACTTCAAGACATATCATCATTAAAATGGCAAATTTGAAAGATAAGGAGAGAATCCTAAAAGCAGCAAGAGAGAAACAGCTAATACCATATAAGGGGGCTCTGATAAGGTTATCAAATGATTTCTCAACAGAAACAAAACATGCCAGAAGGGAATGGCAAAAAAATACTCCAAGTAATGAAAAGCAAAGGCCTGCAACCAAGGATACTCTACTCAGCAAGGCTCCCATTCAAAATGGAAGGTGAAATAAGGAGTTTCCCGGACAAAAGAAGACTAAAAGGATACATCTCCACCAAACCGGCATTGCAAGAGATGCTAAAGGGTCTGCTTTAAAAAGATGAAGAAACAGAGAGACCAATAGGAACACAGGTACAAAGGGGGAAAATGACAACTAATCTGTACCTACCAGTAATAACCTTAAATGAAAATGAATTAAATGAACCAATCAAAAGACATAGGGTAGCTGAATGGGTAATAACCAACTTTAACTTATGAATGCTTTAAAATAACCTTGTTTGTTATAAGTAGATCTTACTAAGTAATGCCTAGTTCTGAATTTTGTTGTAACTGCATTACTGCCGGTGAAGTTTTCTTAGATTGGAATTATTTTCTAAGTTGGGAAAATCAAGTTACTTGTAGTAACTTAGAAAAATCTAATGCAGCTAAAGGAGAAAAAGTAAGAAAGTGTGGATGTATATTACATAGAATACATGCTATCTTTCTTACTCACCATTACAAAATGTGTTCTTGTTTGTAGGTGTATAATATATAGATGTTTTTAGAAATTTATGTTTTAAATATCAACCAGCTGGTAGTTGGTGTGTTGAGCAATTCATCTTTAGGCTAGAAAAGATGCTGAGAGTGAAGACTAATTTGGGATGAGAGTTAACAACTACTGAACTAAATGATTCATATACATAAGATATATATATATATGGATATATATATGTGAATATACATACACAATATATATGATGGTATTAATATTTTAATTAGATAAGATTTCTTCTAAACAGATAGTGAAAATAGACATTTCAAGCAATGAAAGACCCCAAATGGGGATACTTGGGAAAATACTAATGTTATAGTAAAGTTCATTATTCAAATGTGAATGAGCCTAATCTCTTACCTCAATAGACTCTTAAATAGTTCAGTGGTTAGTTTAGGACCACATAGGAAGTCAACCATATGTTCAAAAATTATCTAGAATACTAGTCAACAAAATTATTTAAATCTTAGGCTTCTTTTAACTCAAATTAGTAGGTATTGTAACTTCTACTCTTTGGGGACCAGCTGAGCACTATAGGTGCCATTATTTCAGAGGCTTCAACTGGTGAGTTATGTGTAGAGGACAAACAGCAAGTAGTGAGGAAAATGGGACTTCTGCATAGGGGAAAAAATCAATCTACTATATAAGACGGAAAACTCCTAAAAGAAGAAGTTGTAGTTTTAGTAGCTTAAAATAAAGTTATTGGAGGGGGTATGATCTGACTCAAAAGCCAACCGCTTTTTACTGTGAGTTTGGCACTGTCTCTGTGACAGCTTTCACAAAAGAGTTCTGCAATACATTTCTGCAATATATTTCACAAAAATATTACCATGTAAAATAAGTTTTAAAGAAAAGATGCTTAATTTACTACTATATATCTAAAATATTATCATTTAACATATAATAATTATATAAGCTATAGACGTATTTTAAATGTGTTGTATTAACTCTTCAAAATCCATTATGTACTTTAAATATTTGTAAAATATGTATGTGTGCATGTATTTGGTAATATTGCAATCGATTTTACTTTAAAAATTAATTCTTTTGACTTTGAGGGGAATGGGTGGGTGGGGAGGGGGACAGAAGGGAGCCAAAAGGGGATGGATGTAATACAACAATAAAATTTAAAAATAAATAAATAAAGTTAATTCTTTAAACAAGTGCATTAACATAACCATTTTGCAATAATGTAAAGAAAAATACTATAAAATGAGTTTTTGAAGATCTTATTGGTCACCATTGGTAATAGCTAAGATAGCAACTAACTTCTAAAAATGTTTAAATAATCGGAAAAAGTGAAACATTTATTCTGTTTTTTAGATCACCCAACTATTATATAAAAAGTTTCTATTTCTATAAATTCCAACTAATAAAGCATAAGAAATAATAAAAATTTAAAATTAAAAAAGAAATAGAGAGAGCAATCTGCTTCCAAGGAAACAGACCTGTAACTTTTAGTCAACCCTCATTCCTTTTCCCCTTTTGGTCTAAACTATTTACCCTGGCATAGTCTAAGCTACTTTAGGCAAAAGAAAAGATGACACTTGAGTGCAGTTAGCACCATCCTCTGTTTTTAGCTGAGTAACAAGACCAGCTAGAGATGGAGACTCTCCTTCCTAAGGTCTTCTGATGAGTATCTACAAGACTTGGATCTCTCTCAGACTCTTTCTTATGGTCGATTTGCTCCCTGGTGAAGGGGGCCCAGTGATGTCCCTAACACAAGGCCATGACAAAGATTTGGTAGCATGAAGTATATAAACTACCTAGCAATGCATTGGCTTCATGTAGGCACCCAATAAATGTTGGTTTCACTTCCTCATCCCTTTCCCCTTAATCTCTCATCTCTCCTGGAAACTTTGTCCATATCTCCTTTCAATGCCTTATTTGCTTGTTTATTTGTTCAAAATGAAAAACAAAGGGGATGAATGCTAGATGACCATCAAAATACCTCTCAGTATGAAACAACTATGTCCTTAAAGTTTGGTTATTACCTGGAATTTGGAATTGACAGCATACTATAAGAATCAAAATAGCACTATCTAATATTGCCAATATTGGAGCATGAGATGGAGAAAAGGGAAGTTAAAGAAGGATAAGCAATGACAGAACAATTGACAAAGAGACATAAAGTGACCAGTGAACAGCCACATCTGAATGGAGTTTTAATGGGCAGAATGCAAAAGCAGTCTATGTTTATGTAACAGCACATGCTTCATGTTGTTCATCAGTGCTCTTGGGAGTTCTCTTTCCAGACTGGGCAATGAAGGAGATGGATTGGCATTTTTAAGTACTTCCTTGTGCCTGCAAGCCACTCTCAGCCAACAGGGTTAATATCTAGTAAGAACACCACCCTATAATGTCACTCAGGTGGTACTGCTCCACCCACTGTTTCCTGATCTGTCCCTGGTCACATTTGAATTTTGAAATGATTATACCACCTGACTCTGACTCCAAACTTATCCTTGGATAATGCCCTTTTTTCATGGCCAGTGTTCTTTGGTTGTCCTCCTTTCCATAAACATTTGAACATCAGGCTGTACTGACTTCAGTGACACCTGGTAATCAGCTCTGTCCTGTCCAGGCAATGGCACCAGCCAGCAAGATTAGTAATCAAAAAAGAGTTGTAGAATCATTTTTTAAAATAATGACTAAATACCATCGCATTATAAAAAGAAAGAAAGAAGAAAAGAAAGAAGGAAGGAAGGAAGGAAGGAAGGAAGGAAGGAAGGAAGGAAGGAAGGAAGGAAGGAAGGAAAGAAAGAAAGAAAGAAAGAAAGAAAGAAAGAAAGAAAGAAAGAAAGAAAGAAAGAAAGAGAGAGAGAGAGAAAGAAAGAGAGAGAGAGAGAGAAAGAGAGAGAGAGAGAAAGAGAGAGAGAGAGAAAAAGAAAGAGAGAGAGAAAAAGAAAGAGAAAGAAAGAGAAGCTTCTTCCCTATGATAGCCAGCACTCCAAAAGTTCGTTTGAAAAGAAATTTAACCTCACATAAGTCAGAGAAATAAACATTTGATTACATTTGAGGGCCAGAGTTGTGAAGAAGGAGTGCCTTATGAGTAAACGAGTAGTATGGAACTGTATTTTCAGTTGATTTGGAATCATTTTTCTCTCTCCCCTCTCTGATTCACCTACCTTCTGAAATGCTGTGTTCCGTATGCAAAAGGGAGGTGGTTTCATGTAAAAGTTGATCTCCTCTCCTGCAGATTCCAGGAAACTAGGCCAAGTGAGAAAAACCAACCTTTGACAGAAGCAGCAGCTGAAACGTTACCCTTCTAAGGCCTCACCTCCAGCAATCCGACACAAACTCTAACCTTTAGCCTGAATCCAAAGAATGACATTTTAATCTTAGCACTGATGCTTTTGCTCTCCTTTGTGAATTTACTACCTTGCCTTAAGCTGTCTTCTGGCTTCCATGTGCAAATACCCATGTTCTAAATTCTCCTCTATGCATGACATCTTCCTAACCCCCTTGCCAGCAGAACTAATTTCTGTTTCTATAAGATCTCTAACATGTTTGTCCCAAGGTAAGTAGGTTTTTAAAGCCCAAACTGCCTTCCTTGCATTTGGTTACTATGTTCGTGTCCTCTAAAAGTGAACTGAGAATACTTGGAAACTACTTTAATGATCCTTATGTCTCTCTCTCACAGTGCTTAGTTCACTACTTCCTAGTACTTAGGAAATGTGTCTATAAAAAAGAGCAACTATTTCACATGGTTTCTTCCTGTTCATCTTTATATTCAGGAAGTAAATGATCCAAGTTAATATAAATATGAAATGTGCCAAGGGAAAGGAGAGAGTTAAGACCACCAATCCATGTCTAAAATTCTTAAGGCAAGATCCAAAACCTCTACTTCCTAAAATCTGTAAAAGGAACAAGAAACAACTCCACTACCTTTGCAATGTCTTCATTCCCTAGGTCTTGGTGATTTCCAATTCTGTGGTATATAAACCCCTATCTTGCTATTATCTTTGAGCCAGAAACTCCCATCCATAAAAACAGAAAGCTTTCACAACACTTGGTATTAAAACTGGGGCCCTGGGTGGTGTGGCTCAGTGGATTAAGTGCCAGGCTGTGAACCAAGGGAACACTGGTTCGATTCCCAGTCAGGGCACATGCCTGGGTTACAGTTGGGGGTGCATGAGAGGCAACTACACATTGATGTTCTCTCTCTTTCTCTTTCTCTCTCCCTTCCTCTCCCTCTAAAAATAAATAAAATCTAAACAAAAATAAAACTGGAAAGTGCAGAAAGTTTCTGTATTATATGATAAGGGAGGGGAGCTGGCATTAACCAAGTTAGGTGGTATTTTGTTGATATATATGTCCCAACAAACATGTGGACAACTTGATTCCTTTCCTGGTAAGATACTTAGTTGACTTTCAGTTATACTGGTTCATCTGAGGACATAAGAATTTACACCTGAAAGTTTGGAGACCAGCAGCATCAACATCACCTAGGAGCTTTTTAGAAATGCAGACTCTCAGACTTTGCCCCAAATCTACTGAATCAGAATTTGCATCTATTAATAACCAGAACATGGCTATTGAATATTCTAGCAGTAATATTTCATTTGTATCCTTATAGTCTCTTTGCTCTAAGCTGTGATTTTATTGGAAAATTACCATATTTGCTTCTGAAGCCCTCTCCTTCTCTACCCCTCACTGTTTTCTATACACCTATCCATTTGCTTTAATATGCAGTATAAAAAGTTCCCTGTTATGTTTTAGATGGTACACATTTCTTTCATATGCATTATCTCATTTGATCCTTTTGATAGCCTTGTAAACATCATCACACATAGCTTGTCAAGTGCCATTTAGGTAATAAACATCTGAGGATCTGCATCTCCAGTAGTGTAAAGATGCTACTTCTTGCAAACAATGAAAACACTTCTTTCTGTAGCCAGAGAACTCTCCAACCTCAGAATTCTCTGCATTATGAACTGAACAAAATCATTAAGTTTGCATGTTTAACAAGGAAAATGGATATGAAAGTACTTGCAAGACAGAGTTTACACTACAAAAATTTGTATCAGGTGAGTTTAAATAAATAAGACATTAACTTCCTTTCTCTTCCTAAATGTCCCTCAAACTCTATGGAAACAATGACTGGGAACCCCAAGTCTATCTTACCCTTGACTCTTTTGCCCTTACAACCCAGTTTAGGCCATACAGAGACACAAAACATGCACATGCTCGGTGAAAGCTGTTATAGCTGCCATTACGTAATGGATCTGCTAGCAATTTATCTAAAATGTGCCTGCTTGCCTGCTGAAGAAAGGAGAAGAGAAAAATCCAACTCTTGCTTAAAAGCAATGGAGTTTTCAACTAACTAAAATTAACATGGGTCTGTCTGCCCTGTGCTGTATAGTACTTCTCCAGAATCCTTCCTCATTCATGAGACCTGAACTTTCCATCAATAAGCAGATTGTTTGTAGTGTTAGGATATAATATGGTAAATTCTTTTTTTTCCTTATTTTTACACTTCAAGTGCGATTATTTCTGAAGGCTTCATCTTGTAAAACAAATGTAAAGGAAAACAGAGGGTATTGAAAGAACTAAGGCCTGTGTACGCCAAAAAAAAAAAAAAAAAAAAAAAAAAAAATTCAATCTACTATTTAAGATGAAAACTCCAATCCAAAAAGAATAAGTGGTAGTTCCAGTAGCTTAAAATAAAGTTGAGTTGTAATACAGTAAATTCTTAACTATATTCAAAACCAGGTGTGTTTCCAAATCTTTAAATCTATACTATAGACAGAGGTATCTGTACACAGTACAAAACTATTAACTGGAACTTTAACCTTCATCAAAATGCTTGAACACTGTTATGTGGGCAGATAAATGCATCACTTTTATAAGAGCTTCTTGATGATTACAAAATGAAAATATCCCTGGAAGTTAAGGATCTAAAATTAAAAAAATATTAGAATAGGAAGGAATTTTAGAGAGATAGTGTAGACCCCTCCCCTCATTTCCATTTTGTAGATTTGGAAAGAGAACCCTTAAAGAGGCCACATGACTTACCACAGTTTCCACTCTTGTCTGCCACTGACTAGCTGGGTGACCCTGGGCAAGTCCCTTCTCTCTCAGCTTCAGTTTCTCGATCTGTAAAATGAGGTGATTGGACTAGATGATGTAACATTCCATATAACATGAAAACGCCATTAGTCTGCAAAACTAGGAGCTATTGCCTAGAATGTTTTTCTTTCAGAGCAACATACCAAAAAGATGTAGAGATATTTCAATGGCACTGGACAGTACTGGAGCTCCAGTTTGTTGATATGTATCTGAACTTGAGACTTCAGAATTGCATAGGTTGATAAGTGGTGGTGCCCATCACAGACAAGCAAAGCAGGGAGAGTAGCCCTTGGCATATTCTTTGCCTGAGACATGCTGCCCTTGACTACTAGTCCAGTATGATGGTCAGTCTTCTCTCTCTTCCAAGAGGCTCTAGTGACTTCCTCCGTCTGGGCTGTGCCTTAGGCATTTCTCTTGCAGGTTCCCTGGAGCCCTGGGAGTCTAGCCCTTGGCTTCACCCCTGAAAATACGCATTTCTTCCTAGAGGACTCCCTGCCTGGACAAGTCATTCAAAATCAACCTTAAAAGAGACTCTAGTCTCCAGGGAACTGCCTATTTTAGCATCTTTTAATTAGCTGCCTGGCCTTGTCTGTAGTGAAACCTTTATATTTTATTACCATTTGATTAGGTTAATAAACAAAGGGCCAATGTACTTAGGAAAAAAGGAGGATTCAGCCTTTGAATGGAGGACCTGTCACATCGTTGGTAATGCTTTATCCACATTTACTTATAACTCTTATAAAGGTTAGTATCTTTCAAATGGCTTCTATTTATTTTAAATGTTTCTATCCCTCCCTTTTTCACCTTTCATTTTTACTGTTTTCTAATGACTGATCAGAAAGTCAAGCAGTGGTGTAGGTTTTCCATAGCATATTTAAATGTATGACTCAATGAGGCAGAGCCCAGATTTCATATATGTACAAGTAGACACTGCCAATGTCCCCACTGATTAAGTTAATAATTAAACCAGAATTCAATTAATTGAGATCATCTTTAATAATATGCACAGGTGAACCTGAAGAATTGTGCCCTATTCACTGTAACATATTTAAGGAAAATTAGTATCTACATCTAAATAGTTATTTATAAAATGTGATCAACCAAGAGGAGAAAAAATCTATAAACCATGTCTAATCCAATAAGTAACAAATATGCTGTTATTAATACTATGATTATTAGCATCTATGGAGAGTGTTTTTGGTGTGTTAGGCATTGTCCTAAACACTTTACATAATTCCATAGTTTTCACATTATAGAAACAGTGCAATGTTAACCCTAAAAGAAAACATGGGGAGCCAAACAGTGGCCTCAAAAAAGGATTAGGTTTTTGAAAAAAGACAAACATAAAAACAAGAATGGAAGGTACAGGGAAACCAAGGTTGCTTCAGCTGCTGTCTATAGGAACTGAGCGACAGCTATTCCCTGCCTGTGGAGAGTGTGTTTTTTGCAAGGTGCTCAGTAACAGGACTCTGTGACCAACCCTCAAGGGTCCTGCTATAGAAAAAGACCCTGGCAATGGGCAAAAGTACTATGGAGGCTCTAAGGATCTGCCAACCCTGAAATTCTGGACAAAAGCAATATTGTGAACATAGAGTGTATAGCTATATAAATAAATGAACCAATCAAGACACTTGTGTACATCTTTCTTACAGCTCTCATTATATTCTACCTGTGTGAAGTCTACTTGTATAAGTGTCCTTTGATTTTCATGCCTATTAGATTATAAGTTCAATGAACCTTAACTTACCACATACTATTAACCTTGGGAAAGGTATTCATTTTCCTCTCCTATAATAATGAAACCAGTCCTATGGGGTGGTCATGAGGAACACATTCGATTGTATATTTAAATCAGTACCTAGCACCAGTGACCAACAAATAAAATTAAATAGATCTCTTAATTATTATTATTATTTTTACTACTATTAGTTACTACTATTATTGTTGTAATAGCTAAGCCACAGATTAAATGTCTCAGGCTTAGTAACTTTGATTTTATAGTGTATTAATAAATAACAATTACCAGCCATCTTAACATTCTAATAGACCAATGAAAGTGGCAAAATTGTATCTGCTAACCTGCCAATGTAAATTAAGGAGAAAGAAACAAACCCAAACTACCTTCAATAAATGAAGGAGTTCAATAACGTCTTTTCAGAGAGCTGTCCTCTTAACTAGAATGAGAATATGAAGTGAGGAAAAGAGAAATAAATAATTAATATATTTGATTTCAGTATGTTAAAAACTATTATTCTTTAAAGTTCATTGTACACATGATAAATGAACATACATTTCTCTCTGTAGTAAAGGAATTATTACATGCCTTTGAAATTAATGAATGTAGACTCCAATAGTCTTACAAAATTCATGTTGAATTCATTTGAATATGGCTTCTAAAACAGCAGGACCTATGTTCAGTTCTTTCATGGTAATTGCACTGGGAAGGCCCACATAGGTTTCAGATATACTAGTCAATGAGTACATATTAAAATGTATGGACAGCTTCAGCTTGCTATTTTTGAGGCTTTACTTATTTAATCCTCAACTCCTACAATAAACAAGAAAGAAGCAAAAATAAAGAAAAGCATAACACCTAACAGTTGTAGGATACCCATATTCTACTCCCAGATACGCCACTAATTAGCTATGCTACCTTGGAGTGGGTGTCAATCTATTCAGTCTTCTGTGTCTCCATACGTAACCCAATGGAATTGTCTGAGATCCTACACATACTCATTCTTTCAAAACTTGAAATAACACAAGCATCACCAGGAACACAGAGAATAAAATTACACTGATTTGGTTTAGATTGTGTACTAGCAATATGGGGGTGAAAGAGGCAGAGTATTCTTTAGTGCCGTTGCTTCAAATTGTTTTTGTTTTTGCGTGAAATCTCTCAGTAAGACTTCCCTTACGTAATGCAACACCAGTTTTTCCCTCTCACATTCCCTCTGTCTCATTTCTTTTACTCTCTCCTGCTTTCATAACTGGAAGTAATGTTTCACCAACCAAACCTTACAATATGTGATCACTTCTATTCTATCCTATCCTATCCTATCCTATCCTATCCTATCCTATCATCCTATCCTATCCTATTCTATTCAATTCCATTTGATTCCATTCCATTCCACTCTACTCCACTCCATTACACCCTGTTATATCCTTTCCTATCTTATTCCTTCCCATTCTATCTTGTTTTATTCCATTTCATATGAATCTACAATGTTTCATTTAAAAAAAAATTGCAGATTTGCTGAACAATCAATGAAGTCAGTTTCATTACCTTTGCTGGCTGTAAGAATCCAATCACATTTTTACCTATTTTAAGGATTATTTTTCTCATTTGTAGAATTGTAGATAATAAAACTATCTCTTTATAGGATTGTTTCCATTATTAAGTAAAATACTACTCTTACTATTCACTGTGCTTGGAGCTTAGTGTTCAATATAGATATTACTTATATGGATACTATTTTAACTATTTTAATTATTATATTACTATTATAACTTCTACTTTAGAGGCTTGAAGACTTTTATATTAAAATTATCATATTCATGAAAGAGATTATTAAGTAAGAACATTTCTAACTTTTTAAATCAATTGTTAGGGATAAGAGGAAAAGATCATGAAAGAATTGGTCAGCCTATTTTGAGACCTAAAATACTCAATATTACTTTGTAGTTGGTTAACTCTGCAGAGTTTTGATTTAGGACTTAATCTCCATGGTAATTAAGGGATGTGAAAAATGATACATTGACATTTCATTGAGATGCTTCTGTGAGGTGATATATATGACAGATTCATTCTTCTAACTTAGCTGTGATGGAAGTCATCTCATCTCCTATTAGTAGGTGAAATATGAACAGAAGCATGTGGTTTCCTTCACCCTTAATGTTTGTGCTAGGGCATAGGTGGCAAACACAAGGCCCAAGGGCTGAATCTGGCCCTCCACCTTGTTTTATCTGGCCTGGCACTTTCAGCCCAGCACCTTGTTTCTGCCCAGATCACCTAACTGTTAAGGAGTAGTGACATTTATACAAACCTAAAATTACATTTGGCCCTTTGAAGGCAACCATGAGACTGATGTGGTCCTCAGTGAAAATGAATTTGATACCCCTGTGCTAGAGGTAAAGATAATAACTAAAAAAACCCTGAAATATATTTTCTGTAGTTTAATAGTTCTAGTTTGAATGCTCACATCACTTTTTACATAAGTGTCATATTTTCATTTCCATCTTTTTTAGGTTATAGATCTAAATTCTTCAACAATCAAATCAACTACTCAATAAAATTTTAAATAAAATGTAAACAGAAATAAAAAATATATATGTGATATATATATTCTAGAATTTATACTCATAGAAAGCAGAAAATAATTTGTTTGCTATTCTTGCCATGACTTATCAGGAATCTGGGCATGTTCAAACACCTAGCAAGACCATCAATACCAAGCTGCTCAGAAGGAAGATAAAGTGATTTCCCCAGGCGGCATTTTGTTTTGTTGTCTTAATCATTCAGAGACCAGATTTTCCTTTAATCTAAATTAATCTTGCTTGCTTTCAACCCCCCATCCTAAAACTCTTTTCTCCTCTCCTCTCTCTTTGTCTCCCTTAACTTAAATATGGACCCTTTCAATTCACTATGTTTGCCATCAACATCATCATTTCAAAAGACAACTTCTATGCACCCACTGCACGTACCACACTTGTTTAATTGTGTTAATTGAATGGTTCTTAAACAACTTCTGTGCACAGCGCCTAACATTCTCCCATCATAAAGATATCCTTGGAAATGTCTTTCCCATCAACTTAGAAAGCCAGAATCTTGCTTATAGGCTCTTCTGACTGGTCTTTAAACAAATCCATGCTGTCAGACCACTATGGGGGAAGTGAACAGAACTAATATCGATACCTAACAATCCTATCGATTCAAACAATCCTACAGTATGCATATCATTATACCCATTTAAATAAGAAGAAAATAGAAGTAAAAATAGATCATATCCCTTATCAAAAGTCATACAACGAGTAAGTTCTTGAGGTGGGACGAACACAGCCCAGCTATACTATGGGTACAGCACAGAACCATGAGTACCAAAGAATGAAATACTGACTCACTCTCTGTTTTATTAGTTTGCTTATTTGCTTACTTGTTTCATCTATCAGAGAGCCTTTTGAAAGTCTTAATAGTCTAAGCCTTGGCTGGTGGCACAGTGGATAAGGTGCCAGCCTGTGAACCCAAAGGTTGCTGGTTGGATTCCCCAGCCAGGGCACATAACCAGGTTGCAAGCCAGGTCTCCAGCCAAATCTGGTAGCAGGAGGCAGGTGAAAGGCAACCATACAGTAATGTCCCTCTCCCTCTCTGCTTCTCTCCCTCACCCTCTCTCTAAAAATAGTAAATAAAATCTTAAAAAAAAAAAAAAAAAAACCTCTTAATATTCTGGGTTGTCCAGATATGGGGGTTATGTTATTTCCCGAAAGGCTCTAATCTGTGTAAAATCCTTTCCCAGAATTACAACTGTAGAAGGGTCTGGAAGAGAGGAAGAATTAGCAATCTGGGGACACACTGGCTGCACTGTGGGAAAACTGAAGCAAGGGAGCCAGGAAAGCTTTCTCCGTTAGCAGAGTATGATTTTCCGTCTCTTTTCTTAGACAATGTTTATATATACAGTTTAAAATACATGTTAGGAAAAACATGCACCTACACAGAGTTGGGTTATTAACCTAATTTGCATATAACCTCAGTGGTAACCACCTACATTAAAAGTCTTGTGGCAGGAATAGTTTTCTATGTTCCACTCATCTTTGAATCTCTACCCAGAATGCTCTTTGCTTCCCTATCCTCACCTGGTTAAACCAGGTACATTCTCCTTGGTCAGACCCCAATGCCACTCCCTTCATACAGCTGTTTCAACACCTCCCCACTTCTAGTTACTCTTCTTCTGAATTGCTGTAGCTCTTCAATCGTGTTCCTAAAACAGCACTTACCACAACACATTATATATTTCTCAGCTCATAGACAAGGTTTTTCAACATCAGCACTACTGATGAGAGGTAGGTATATACATATTACTATTAATTTTTACCAGAGCTGTCCTATGCATTAGCAGCATCTCTACCAACTGGATGCCGATAGTATCACCTCTTCAATTATGACAGTCAAATATGTCTTTAGATATTGTCAAATGTCCCCTGAGGGGAGGGCAGTAACACACCCCAGGTAACAACCACTGCTTTAGAGCATGGGAACCACAGGGTAGTGACTGCTTCTTTTTACCCTATACAACAGAGAATCCGGCCCACAGCAGTTAATAAAATATTTTGGTTAGAATTAAAATAATCTCATTTCCTAATAACTACATACTGTATTATCAAATGCACTAAATTCACATTTTATAAGTGAAACAAGAGTGCCTGCTAAATTAAACTCTGGATTCAAAGAGAGATAAAAAGTCATTGAGAATCAGAGTAAAAAAAAAATACTATTTTCTCTTTATTAAGATATCAAGAAGAAATCAAATTATATATAACTATGTATTGTATTGTCCAAAAAGTTATTTTTTTCCATAAAACAAAATATACATTTTTTAGTTTCATCAGTAACTTTATTAATTTGGACAGTTAGAGTATGCTGACTATCTCTCCCACAGGATAATGTTGATTGTTCTAAATTAATGTTTTGATTCGATTATTATCAACTTCAACTGGTCCTACAGCATCATACAGCAAGAAATCTCCAGCATGGAACTTCACAAACCACTTTTGATATGTCCAGTTAATCACAGCATTATGGAAGATACTACACTTTTTGGCCAACCCAATATATACAAAGTATATTGTACATATGTGTATATGTATATATGTATATATAAATAATGACCTTTGCTAGAAAACTGGATTGAGAAAACTAGATGAAATTAATGTAATTTCTAAATATACCATTTAAATATGCTGTTTACCAAAATATGTAGTGAATCTCTAGCTTTTATTTTCCTCAAAGACTTATTCATGAAAATAAAACTAATGCTTATTTTGAAATTTCAGAATAAGAAGGACTGGATTAAATACAGAAGCAGGGACAGTACAATATTGCTTGTCATCCTGCAAAGATATTCATCTCTTCCCAATTTAGTGCAGAACAATTTAAAGTCACCTGACTTTGCTGCCTTCTGCAGACTTGTTAACCATTTATTTGAACTGGAAACCAGAAACACTGTGATCTTAATATCAACTTGTGATGAAAGACTTTTCCTCACCTCACAGGTGAACTAGCCCTGCATATATGTACTTATTTCCTGAGCTGAGGTTTTAATTAAAAATTTAAAAGTGAGACTGATTTGTCTTTTCAGGTTTAACTAGTTTCATATCCATGAAAATCTGTTATTCTCACTGGGATACTGTTATCTGCTGTTATGCACTAGCAGTGCATTTGATAAGTGAGTAATTTTTGCAAGAAAGAAGTCCAAGGATAAGACCAGCTACCCCTTAGCAGTTAGAAAAGAAGTGACTCAGAACCAATATGCACGACCTATAAATTATAGAAGACTGTCATTTCAGTGACCACATTTTATTGGTTGCCTCTTTTTGGTTTTAAGTTATAATGTATTAGGCAGTCATGATTATCGTTACTCCTATAACGAGGCAGTAATTAAATACCAGAGTAACTGAAAAATTGTGTGATGTCATTTAACGACTCAGTGGGTGAAGAAAAATTCACTCCAAAATTCTTCTCTGATGATAAACAGCAAGCACCATGGAGTATACAGCGGATCCTTTGGCATCTACTCCTCTAAATGTGAGCCATATTCAGATATATTCCTACAACCACAGACATGTCATCTACAGTCCATCTCTCCCTGCACTGCCCACAACCCCATGGCCAAAGGCAGGCAGAATAAAAGCAGAAGTAACTGAGATGCAAAGAAGTATGCATTTAAGGAATAGTTCCATTCAGAAGTTGAGGGGCCTGCATATCTGAGATAAGAAAGAAACGGTAAAAATCACTTTCACCTTCTTATTTTTGGAGGCCAATGGGTCTCCTTTACTCTGACTTCTGTTTAAAGAAATTCCTGGGCACCAGTAAGTTATGTTAATTTAAAAGAGCTTAAGTTATGACTAATATAGATTTTGGCCCTTAGGATGCTTTGACAGATAAGTTAATTTTTGTTGTTCTGCAGCATTTGAGAAGACATGCTTATCTTGGCCTTTTGTATTACTACATGCACCATGGAAGGCTCCCTTTGGAGGTCAATCTTAGGAGGCATTTTAGGCATTTGGACATTGCTTCTAATCAGCTACATGAACTCAATTTACCTGAGCTTGAATAAATCACTCATAATCATATTCAACCTATTATTTTTCTATACTCATCTATCTACCTAGATGCATCTGTCTATCATCTAGGTGATCTATCTCTTTTTTTTTTTTTTCATGGAATCCAAAGGCTCAAATAAAGAGATACAGGTAAAATAAGGCATTAATTAAATCAGAAAACAATAATTTGCTTGGATGGTGGTGTTATTGAATCAATTTAAGCAATTGTACACACACACACACACACACACACACACACACACACACACAGAGCACCCCAAGGAAAAAGGAGCTCTCAAGAGAAATGGATCTGAATACACTTCAAAGTTCCAAGTCAGCACAGAAAGATTCCATTTTATCCTGATAGGGTGTGAATAGGTCAAGTATTGACTTGGGTTTCCAAGAGAAGGCAAAAAATAAAAAGCCCTTTGTAAAAATGTTCACTACATTTTTCTTTTAAAATACTATTTCTGTGCAGAGCAGAGATGGTGTGAAACCCACAGGATGGCAAAGATAAAATGGTTCAGCTTATAAATGTGGGCCCAGGATCGATCCTAGTTTCTCCTATGACCCTTAATACACAGAGTGAAAAACTCCTCTACTGTCAAAGTAGAGAATATATCAGAAATAAAAGTAAAGCAATCAAAAGTTTTATGCAATTCACATATTAAAATATATGGCATGCTTTATGTTTATTTACTTAAATAACATGTTTACCAAGCACTTTTACATAGACCTGTCACTAGACAGTACTTCCTTTTCCATAAACAGGAAACTTTAGACTCATCTCTCAATACCTTAAGTGCCACTTTGCTACTAAGTGAAGAACTTGCATAAACACATTAATGATGTCTGGATGAAATATTAGAGATGTATGGAATACTGGGCAGAAAAGAAATTGGCTCAGAAAATTTCACCTACTCCTCAAATGTAAAAAATGTCACTTGGCATTTATACAGATAATGGCAATTCCTAAATATTGTTATTGTGATTGTAGGAGCATTCTGTGTTTAATTCCAAAGTTATCGTTTACCTACATTCTTAACCTATATTTTTGTGTTCAATTATCTAAAAGCTACTTCTGGATGAAAAACTTAAATGGGGGTTAAAAAAAAGATTTTATATCTCTAGAGTATGTTTCATTTTGTAAAGGTAAAATTAAAAACTAGAGGGATACCAGAAACCCCAAAACAACTTCTTATTGTTTGTTTATATGCTTGATGTTTTGGGATAAATACCAAGCAAATAAGAAGACTGGTGTATAGTTTGCTAAAGAATCAGATGAAACTTATTTTGTGTCCCAGATATAATACCTTTTAGGTGTGGGACCTAAGACTTGTTTCTTAATCTCTAACAGTCTCAGTTATCTTATTTATAAAATGAGAAAAACAGTAACAGTCTCACCAATTTTATATATCTTACTCCTAGGACAGTTTAGAGGATCTCTCAGAATCCACTTATTCATTGCTTAAGAGTAATTATAATATTAGTGAATGCATAGTTTCCTAGTACTGCTATCAGTTGCGTTCAACTTCAAGATGTACATCTCTTTTAGTTTTGCTGGATCAGTTTGGATCTACACACACATTCTGAAGAGACAGATCTAGGAAATAATGATAGAGAATTGCTAGTAAAAGTATCTGGGTATCTAGAGAAAAGTATAACTTTATGATTAGGGTAGAACACAATCCAATTCATGGTCTAATGATCCCAGCATTGGAATCATAGGTTCAAAGCCAAGATCACCACCAACAATTAGAATCATGTTGAACAGATGATATAAGGTGTAAGCCTCCATTTTCTGTGTCTGGAACTGGAGGTAATGACATGTCCTACATAGCTGTGAGGAGCGTTAGAGAGGAATTATGTAGAAGACACTTTGGTGGACTTTATAGCATCCTTTCTTATGCTCCCTTCACTGCCCTATAGATTACCCAAACCCAGGACCTTAGTCTCTGCAAACCTTGATGTGCCCAGCACAAAACTGTGTCTAGGAAAAGCCAGATACTCTTAAGTAATTGCATAAACACATGAATCAATGAATCAATGAATGAATGAACCAACATCATTATTTAAATCAACCCAGCAGTTAACTATATAGCCATCACTCCTGAATCCTTACAAATCACGAAGAAAATACAATATTTCTTTATTTTTACTACCACCCTTGAATCACAATATGTCTTTGTCATAATTTCTTGTACTGCACACTAAATAATGAAGTATTCATGACTGCAGATAGAGATTCTATCTAATCTTTAGAGCCAGGATCTGAATTTAGTAGGCACAAAGATCAAATTGAGAAGTATACTTTAGGTACTTTGGCAGAAGGCAAAAAGTCATTTTCTTTAGACCAGTGCTTTAGCTTCAACCCAGTTACTTATTTTCTGTTATTGGGGGAATTCATTTATGTCTTCAGGAGACAGATGTATTAAGCCATTGGGTATTTCTGCCAATCACCTCCTGCCAAAACCCTTATGTTTTATTTCATTACTGTAGGCACTTTCCATTAATTTGGATACTATTTAAGAGTGTTATTTCCAAGGGATATTGTTTTTGGCTCTTATATTTTGAAGGGCTATTTAATACATTACTGCAATGTGTTGACCCCTTGCCAAGAAAGAAACAGTGGCCACCAATTCTAATCAGTTTCTGACAATAGGGTTCTAATGTTTGGCCTAATGGTATGTTTCTTGTGCTACACCTGGAATTGAGAGAAACAGAGACAAATTCAATTGGATGAATAGTGTAGACTCAACAAAACATACAGGTGTATTTTTTTCCTTCGTTCCTTCCTTCCTTCCTTCCCTTTTATTTCTTTCACAAAAATAAGAACATAAGAGTACTTTACTATATGCTAAGTGTAATAGATTCTATTGATGCCTAAATACATGTATCCTTATCCCCAGCCTTTCTAGTTCCCAAGCCGACCCCAGGTTTATTCACGTATCTATCCTCATTCACTCCCCAGGCAGCCTCAGAGAACAGGCCCTGACTCATCTGAGACTATTAGGTTGCCACCCTTCCTTTGCTAGTGATTGTTTTGGATGTACAAGTCTAACCAATAAAACATAAGGAGAAACTTAGTGAAGATTTCTGGAGAAGTTTCCCTTACTCACTCTTCAAAGGATCAAGGAAGAGGCAAACTTTTGTCCTGGTCTATGTTATATTCACATCTGATGCCTACAATTGTCATGATCTCTTATGACCAAAGGGGCGTTTGACTAAAGACAAAGGTGACAAATGAAGAATAGTAGAGCAAAATTATGAAAAGATATTTGTCCTTGACACTGCTGTTGAAGTAGTAAGGGAATCAGAAGCACCCTCCCTCTGAACTTTTTATTCTATGTGAAAATAAATTTCCTTACATTTTAAAAGCCAGGTGAGATACTTATTGTTAAAGTTCCACCAGGCCCTGGGTAGACCATCAATATTAATATTCTATATTTAAATTAGCCCTTTAAGAATTCTGGAAATACCAAGTGAACTGCTCTATGTAAAATATTTCAGCAATGCACTCATCTCCTAAAAATAGCAGAACTGAGCACTGTGATTTGTCTGTATTATGCTTTATAGTTTCTAGATGAATCATTCATCCCAAGTACACGTACAATGGGGAAATCTTTTGTAGGGATGCATCCACCTTTTTTAGTCCTCAAGTTTAGGATTGAACATATTCTAAATGCTCAGATACTTGTATGAACTTTTTCTCACCCACAGCTAAGGGTTTGTAAAATAAAAAATTCATCTCAAAAACAATCTCAGCCCAATCACTACAATTATTTTAACTCATATTGGTTTCTCAATTTTCTCAATATGTAATTGGAGAGTGGGGATTATTTAAATTACCCAATTACAATGTTATATATATGTGCATATATATCTTAGCCATTTTTACCAATTAGAATTTAAGATTCCTATATTTTTATAAGCAAAAAGCTTCTTATAGGGAAAATATTCAATCATATATTGTGACTAGTTACATTATCAAGCAGACGTGAAAAATAACAAGCTCAACATCTTTTTCCTTCTACCATAAGTGTTTAAACTTATCTTTAATTAATCCTACAATCACATCTGACTATAGCCTAAATTGGCTCTAAATGGAAAGAGTAAAAATGTCTGGATTCTTCAAACCATTCTTTACTTAAAAGCCTGTTGTCCATCTTACTTTGAAGTAGATAAAAACAGAAACCAGGAAGGAATCATTCACCAGCTGTAGCTGAACTTCTTTATGTCAAGAAACCAGTGCATCGTCACTGGGATAACACAATGATTATTAACTAAGTCCACATGAACAAGACAATGAAGAAAATAATGCTGAATAGTTAAACTGTATCAGTTACTGACCACAAGCCAGACACTGCTACATCCATTCACTTCTTTAATCCTCACCATAATTCCCTGAGTCCCATCCTCTTGTCTTTATTTTGCAAAGTAGGTAACCAAGAGGCAGAAAGTTCAGCGACTTGCCCAAGGTCTTGCAGTTTACAAATCGTGGTTCAGAGCCAGGAGTTAGAGAAGCAAGCTGCAACTCAGCCTGCCCTTGTAAAGTACCCATCACCCAAAGTGTTCTGTGTTTCATGGAAGATGAGAGAATATAAATATAAAAGGGATACTGTGCAAGGAACTTTTCTGAGAGAAGACAGAGGCAAACATCAAGGACCAGCGTTGATGTAACCAAATTGCCAAAACCATCAACATGTGTCTCCTTCCTTCTCTTCATATATTCTGATTTTTAAAATGAGTTCTTCCTCTTCCCAAAATTTAACCAAAAAGTGCAAAATACATAATAACAACTCATTTAAAAAGAGTACATAATGAATTGAAAAACAAGAAAGAACACTAAATGTTACTGGTAACAGAGAAGAAAAACTAAAACTTACTGAATTTTTTCTCTTTTTCATAATAAAGTATGGAAAAGTACCCCCAGAATAAGTAGGTAAGGGTTGGGCTTTATCAGAAGAGAGGACCATTTATTGTGGTTGATATATTGCCCAGTGCTAGGGAGAAGGCAGCAAGAGAGCATTCTTCAGTGGAGTAGCAAATTCTGTGTGACTTCACTGGAAGTTTACAGACACCACTTTCACCTTGCTTAACCAACATTGACCAAAATTATAAATCTGGAGTATGAAAAGGAGTTAAAAAAAAGATTTGAGATATGGGAAAGGTATGATTCAAAAGGTCAGGTTCAGTTATGGAAAATGTATCTTAAAAACAGAAACTACTACCACATAGTACTAGGAACAAAAATTCCATACAATGATGAAGCTGAAAAAAAGGCCTTTTATGGCTAGAGGTTGAAATCTCCAACCTGTGCTCAATTAATTCACCCACCTACCCTCCTACTGGAAAACACATACATGCACGCACACAGGCACAAATAATGAAACAAGACAAGATATTACACAGCTCCCTGAATATAGCAGGTTCTTAATTAACAGTGCAGATGTATTGACTGCATCTAATTATGAAGTAATAGCAACAATACTAGTTTCTGAGGCAGAGAGGAAACACAGCAGCTAGTCAGAGTGCAGGTTCTGGGTAAGACTGAATTTTGTGACTGAGTTGCCTTATAAAACTGAAGATGAAATTGGTAGGCTATTTTGAGGTTTAGAGGAATTAGTGTACCATGGTAGGAATTGCTTATTTTCTCCCCATATTCTTCCTCTCCTTCTTTCTTGCAGTGCTTCCCAACAGGCCTGCTGTGCTCTGCTGTCCCACCTGAGGAGTCACCTTCCAGCTGTAATGTACAGAAATGGCAATCTCAGGAATCATGCAATTTGGTGGTCCTGTGCCCTACAGTGTAGCAAAATCCATGAACACTTAGCCTAAGTCCAGATTCCACTTCCTCCAGTACAGAAAAGGCTGTTCCTGCAATGCAGCTCTGGCGGATAAAACAGAGCCACAAATGATCACATTTGTAAAGGACGCTGCTGGTCCTAGAGTCTGAATGTGGGCATGGCTTTGGAGACCCAACACCATGCAGAGGAAGATAAACCAGGCAGCCTGGAGAACAACCCCACCGCAGGAACCTGGGTCCTGGGACAACCTTGTGGAGAAATTCTGTGAAACTGTCCAGTTCACCTACATCTCTGGGGTGAACACGAGAGAAAAATGAAATCTAGATCTTGCTTGATTCAGTGTACTTCAAATCCCTGTATTATATTGTAACAACTTGGCCTATGTCTTACTGGATACCCATGAGTAAAGAACTTAGAAGAATGCTTGACATAGAGTAAGCTCTCATTGAACGTCAGCTACCCACTTAATAAAGTGAAGGAGCCAGTATTGGAAAATGGAGAGCACTGTGTGCCGCCAATGACCATGTTCTTTCCTGTGCGAAGACAATGCTGCCTCCCCTGCACAGCGACTAACAAGGAAGAGCTATGTGTTCAAAGCACGTCCTTGACCAACACTTTAAAATCTCTTCTAAGTTAGAGTTGTTCTTTGCTTCTCCACGTCCCCATGTAGAGAGCTATCCTCAAATTAAAATTGTGACCTAAAAAAATGGTTCTGAATTTAACCTGGTGAATACCTTTAAATTTGTTGACACACTCACTTCTGATTCACTCATTTTAGTCGTCACCCTGTAAAACACAAAGACTACCTGCATATTCCTTAAGCTGAATTTTCCATTTGCTTGTATCCTTTAGACCATCATTTTTTAGGTTTATAGTTGTTTGCATGAAAAGTAATTCCAGAATTAACCAACAACAGTAATAAAGGAATAAACTCCCTGTTCCATGGACTCACAACTATAAACCTAGTTTTGTTCCACCCTGAACAACTAGGCTTTCTTTGAAGAGCCAGTTCTGCTACTGATTTGGATGGGAGCCTCTATATCATCATTCTTCCTGTCCTTTCTGTGTTTATCATGGGCTAAACAGCTAAGAAGAATTTTGTCTTTAGGGGAAATCATGTTTGTTATTTCAGAGTCTGTCTTCATTCCCTGTCCAGTCCATGGAAGAGGGGGAGGGCACTCTCTGCAACTTCTTCCAGACATCCGACTGCTGCTGTCTGTACACCTGTGTGAAAATGCACATATTTGAAACATGTGCCGACCATTCACTGCCACCTATATGACATGACTAATAGGCTACTTCAGGGAGACAGAGGAATACATTGTCCTGTACTGCTTTACAACACTGCATTCAATAGCTGAAGGTCAAGGTCTTGTGCCACTTACTTAAAAGGGCAGTCCAAGTGGGTTTTTGTTGTTCTGGGAACAACTGGGAAATCTGTTCCTCTGAAGGCAACATAGATTTAAATAAAGCCTTCTCTTCTTTTCCTTAACCCCTTCCAACTCCAGCACAATTAATGCTTCCTCCTTTCGTTTTTTCCCTAGTTCTTTGTGCAAAATTCTATCAACATTTCTTCCATTGTGCTATAAATAACTGCTCCCATGACTTTTCTTCTTGAGTAGGCTCTTTCTTGAGTAGGTCTGTCTTTCATTATCCTTTTGGCAGAACTGATCTCATTAGGTTGCTCTTTTACTTTGCCTCATGCATTTCACGTTCATGCTTGGTAGTGTCATTTTATTATTGCACTTGTTGAAGTAATTTAAGTGTGCTTTGAGAATACATGTAATGTTAGGGAACATTTTTCAAAGTGAGCATTAGATGTAGATCTTAATAAAGGGCTTCAATTTTGCCCTTTTTAAAACTGAAATTATATTTTGTTTATGCTAGTACAGTTATCCCAATCTCCCCCTTTGCCTCCCTTTACCCAGCCCTCCACTCCCTCAGGCAATCCCTCCACCATTGTTCATGTCCATGGGTCAGGCGTATATGTTCTTTGACCACTCTATTTCCTTGCTGTACTTTACATCCCCATGACTATTCCGTAACTACCAATTTGTACTTCTTAATCCCTTCACCTTGTCTGACCATCCCCCCAATACCCCTGCCACTTAGCATCCATCAAAACGTTCTCTGTACCAGTGACCCCTTTTCTGTTCTGATTGTTCTAAATTCTTCATAGTCTAAATATCCTGTTTTCTCCTTTTGTAACCCCAAAGTGCCTCAAATTAAAAACTACACTTCAAATGAAGTCACAACCAATGAAGAAGATAGGATCGCTTTCTTTTCTGCAGGATAGATGCAGTAGGTATTGATATTTCAGCAAAACTCAACCCCTAACAGCACTTAATGGTGCCATTTGGCACTGATGCATTGTAGGGAATTAAAATCTAAACAGCAGAGTGTGGAGCAAAAGAAAAAAAATCAATAAAATTCAGCTCATGCATACAAATATGTGGTCTGCATTCGATGGAAGGATTATATGAATACATAAATAAACCATTAAAATCCACCCGCTAGGAGTCTGCTCATTTCATGGTGATTTGAGTTGCTGTGGGGGCAATGGCAAATCTAAACACAATTTGTTTGTTTGCAGATTGAGAAAGAAGAATTTGACAGATTTTAAACATATGTAGATAGTTCATTTCTAGATTTTTAGAACGGTTAATAGAATATTTCAGTAAAAATGTGAAGCACATTTTCCAATGTGTTTTTGTAAAATAATAATAATAATAATAATAATAATAATAATAATAATAAATTTAAACTGCTACAGCCAAGTTCTATTCCAACAGTTCCCAAGGCACCATCTAAATTCTTTGGCAAGTCTGTCATATACTATGGTGAATACAGTATTGCTTGAAGTACAATGAATAGGAATGCAAGGAACAGACATTTATTGAATTTTGTGCATAGTTAGCTTATGAATTCCTTATAACAACTCTCAAAGGTAAGTTTATAAACTACATTTAAATATGAAAAAAAAACAAGAAAGGATTTGTGCCTTGCCCAATGATAGCTACTTGGTAAATAATAAGACAAATTTAGTCTGAGATTGCTTTGGCTTTAATATGCATGTTCTTTCATTGCCTTATACTCGTTGAAATAAAATTAATTTTGGAATGTTGGATTTTAGAGCATGAACGATTTCTTCTCTATCCAACACAAATACACACCATTCTTATTCTGTTCTCTATTATGGGCCAGTTCATATGTTGCCTTCATCCTGAAACTTTCCCTTTCTGATCTTTAATGGCATGTTCTTGCTTACTACAAAATTCTGTTCTTCAGAACACACTCTCATTGTGGGGTTGGGTAATTGCTTTTTGGAATTAGTTTTGTGTTCTCAAAACACATGATTCTTAAAGAGTATGTCAATCTCCATCAATGGCATACCTAATCTTGGTTCTTAATAAGTGTTTAATCACAATTTGTTAATTTTCTGAGTTAGTATAATTGAATTACCATACTAGTGAGTTGTACTTTATTTTATACATTAGAGCTGTTTTCATGTAGTCAAGTGTGAATACTTTTTATGAAGGTATTGTATTTAAATGGGGTGTTTAATAGGACTTTGTAGTGGCCTTTTCATGTAAAATGAATCTTTACACCTTAAGGTGTAATAGGTTCATGCCTGAATTTTCAAGTACAGATGATCCCTGACTTATAACAGTTTACTTATGATTTTTTTAACTTCATGATGGTGTGAATGTGATACACATACAGAGAATTTATACTTCAAATTTTGAACTTTGGCTAGTGACACATGGTACAACACTCTCTTTTGATGCTGGCAAGTAGCAGTGAGAAGGTTTTCCTAACTGCAAGCTAATGTCAATATTCTGAGTAATTTGAGAGTAGGCAAGCTAAGGTATGATGTTTTGTAAGTTAGGTATATTCAATGCATGTTTGACTTAGGATATTTTCAACTTATTGTACAATGGGTATACTGGAACATAACCATATAGGAAGTCAATAAGCATTTGTATTAAGTTTGTCTTCCAATGTGAGAACTGTAAACTAAAATGCAGGTAGGAAACTATAGACTAAAGTTTATAAAAGCATGTTAGGTGTGTATATGAGAAAGTGTAATAGACTCTCTGCTATGTCCAGGAACATATTTAACTTTCTGTAATTACTGGATTTCTGGTCCATAAACTCCCTTCTTCCACCTTCATTGATTTCCCTATTCCTCTTCCATCTGGAGATGAAATTATTTATAAATAGCAACCCAATGACAGGAAGGAAAATTTGGTCTTCTAAAAAAGTGGCATGAAATTCTTTAGTCAGCAAAAAGCCCTGCACCTGTGTGTATCCCCAATTTTCCATATAGTACACAAAAGTTCAAGAACACCCTTCTGGGAGGGGGTAGAGTCTTATCCTAAGCCCCACCCTACCAGATGGAGAGTCCCTTTGAACCCAAACAGTGCTTTCTACTTGGTTGGTGACTTGTCAAAACACCTAGTACCTGCCTTTTTCCAGTGAGGAAGTAATGCCTTTAATTATGGCAGCTAAAGATACTTCAAAGTGAATTACTAAAGGGTCATGAGTTCATGATGTATCACAGACCTGCAATCCAAGAAGACTTGAAAAAGTCATGATGCTTCCTAAATGAAGTACAAAGCAAACTGTTTATGTGTGTGTGTGTGTGTGTGTGTGTGTGTGTGTGTGTGTGATATTCTGAGTTTATATTAGAAAAATGTTACCTAAGGCTTTACAATTGTATGATTTCATCCAGAGCCTTAACATTCATCATTAAATTACATTACAGTATTAGATATGTCTAAAAAGAAAACAGAGAGACATATTTTTTAAAAATCAATAAACACTGTTTAGGAAAACCTGATGAGTGTCAGAGAACAGATTCAAATTTACATAACATTAATCTGTGACACTGACAAAAAAATTGTTAAGAAATATGGTTGTTAACACATGACCCTCTGGGACTCATCTGGAGAGTCTATTTAGAACCATGATCATCAATGCAGGCTGTATATAGTTCAGCATCATTCATAGAGCTTTTGTAAATATGCTCATATCCAGGCCCCATCCCGAGAAAATCTAAAATAGCAGGTGAAGCTCCTGTATAGGTAACTTTAAATTTCCTCAGGAGATCCTCATGCACTACAGGGACTGGAAACTTCTGGTTTAGAGACTCAAGAGACAAGCACTTAAGTACCTCCTTGTACCAAGACTTATTGTTTTCAACCCTTATAAAGCTGCTTTAAATTCCATATTCTTCAGCTTTCACCTTGGAAGGATAAAGCTGATATTGGTACTTAATATTAGGGTCCATGTTTTAGATAGAACCTTAGCTTACAGGCCTCAAATAGGATTATTTTGAATTTATTTAAAATCTACAGCTGGTATTGCTATCCTAGAGCATTTTTAGAGTCTCATCCCAGCTGTACCCCTCATGATATTTCTCATATTGAAATAGAAGAGCAATGGTGCCTAGCAGCCAAGTCAATGTAATATGTCTGTTTAAGCCTATAAAGTGTTTCACTGCAAAGAAGTGTTGAAAGAAAATATAATAAAGAATAATATTAGCAAATTTACTGATTTCTAACAAAGTGCCAAATACTAGGCTAGGTGCATACTTTTTTTTTCACTTAATGATAATAAAATAAAGTGGGCTTTATTTTAATACCAATTTACAGTGATTATCATTATGTCTACTTGCTATTATCTTTATTGATGTGATAAAAGCAATATTTAGGAAATATAAGTTTTAAAAAAACTCTTAGTGATAGCACACAACAATGACAAGACTGAAAGTCTATCTTACTTCACTCTTGCTCTTAAATATCCCACCATACGACTCCAAACTATTATCACTGACCTACAACAAAATTGCACTAACACAATTTTACTTTTTCTTTTTCCTTTATTTAACCTGAGATCTGCTTCATTGAATACTACACAGTAAATAGTTATAAAAATATTGAGTGGTCTGTTGATACAAAGCCTTCATTTTGTGAGTTCCAAGAGATGTAAATTTTGTACCCCTGTCCCATTCTAAGAATAAAAAACGATCCTTGAGGAGTAAGTTTTAGGAAGTCAAAAGGGGATGTGAGGAAAGACTTGTGTTTGAGGCCGTCCCTGGGATCCCTGGGACATCTGGTTAATGAATTCTCTTTTAAAACTGGGAACTTCTTTTTAGAATCTATTCTGCAAAGTGGAAGGTGGTTGTATTACCTAGGACCTAGGAAGCTAACCCCCATGAGGTTTCTGGAGTTAATAGAAATGTTTCCCTGAAAGAGAAATTCTTGTGTCCTTTACCTATCTCCTAGTCTAGTGAAGAGCCAAGCTGAAGGTCTATGCTCCCTGGAGGTGAAGATGAAGAAGATGAATTCCTTTTGGTGGACACATACATTAAACCGCTTCTTCCATTATTATAGCCATTGCTCTCCATTCCAGCTTAAGGGAAATACTGTCATCTTGGGCTTCTGTAACCAAACGGTGTGGTCTGGGCGGCTTAAAGAGCAAAAATATATTTTCTCACAGCTGCACAGGCTACAAGTACATGATCAATGTGTCTGCAACTTTGTCTTCTTCTGAGGTTTTTCTCCTTAACTTGGAGATAGCCACATTTTCACTATTTTCTCTCATACAATTTCCTCTTTGTGTTTGCATAGACCTTCAGCTTTTCTTCAAATCTCATGCTTTCCTAAGGCTGCCAGTCATTTTGGATTACAGCTCACCCTAAAGATCTCATTCTAACTTCATTACCTCTTTAAAAGTAATGACTGTAAATACAGTCACATTCTGATGCAAGGGGAGGAGTCAAAACTTCCAAATATTAATTTTGGAGGACAAAAATTCAGTCCATAATATTGTTTCTACTCTTTTTTTTTTTTTTTCCTTTTTAAACAGAGAAAGGTTCTCTTCTATTTTATTCTACTTTATCAACCAACCTAAGAACCCAATTCTTCTTATGATGAGGCAGAGGTAAAGAGGGGAAGAGGGGGGCTATTGACTTTTATTTTCACATAGTTGCTCCTTGCACAGTTGATTGGAAGCTGGGAATTCAATAAACAAAGATTTCCGCTACCACTAGGTCTACAGCTGCAACTAACAAGATCATTGACTGTTTAAAGGCAGAACTAAGTTGCGAGTTATCACCTGTATTTGGTGATTTTGATCACAGTGTGTATACACATAATCTGGGTAAGCCAGCTCTAATGGTTTTTCTATTTTTCCTTCCTCAATAAGGTAGTTATTGGAAAAAGGCTGAGCATAATGACCTTGGTGCCAGGTGTTGCCACAGAGTAGGAAGCCCTCAATTTGAGAAGTGTTTTAAAAATCCTAAAACCCCTTTCATACACTAAAGAGTTGGATACACTTTGGGTATCCCAAAGTAACTGTCATCAACATTCCAGCTCAACCCAGATATATAGCCTACCTAGAACAGCAACTAGCCTGCTTCTCCAACACCAGTCCCCAGGGAACCCCTTCCTTTCCAGCAAAGTATAACCCTTAAACCTCTCATATATAAAAATTCTGTACTTTCTTCTGCTTTACCACCTGTTCCCAGCCCTTCAACAGAACAAAATATGAAAGACACAGCAGAGAAGCTGAATTTTACAGATCAGGAAAGAGCTTTAGGAGGGTTAAATGGCTTTCCCTAAATTACAGAACACAAAGGTGGCAACTAAAACTTTACCTTTCTTCCGTTACTAATTCTAAAGATCTGTGTGATGGACAAGAATTTATAACTAGCCTAAATTGGTAATAGCTACCATACCACATATCTGACATTTTATGTCAAATAGGCTAGGATCCTGGCTCTGGCTTCAATAAATGTGAATGTGGGATAATCCCTGCCTCTTCAAGCTACAAAACACTATTTCTCTCAACCCTAAACTCCTCACTGGGGATTGACACATTCATTCTTCACTTTCATCAGCTCTATATGTAGAGTCTAATTAGTCAACATGAATGAAAGGATGTGGAGATCTCACAGGGCAGGACTTTTGTGGCTGACACTAATGGATATCATTGTGGACATCAAAGGACTCATTCATAACTGCATCCCAGACTCAGGGAATCATATGAGAGCATTTTATTTTATTGCATCCTATGATCTGACAAAGTAGGAATGAATTACTGTATGCAGGCCACTTGCTTCATCTCCAACTCATTTAGGTATTAATATAATTGTGGTTAGGCTAGCATTAAGGCATATTTCAAAAGGTTATATCTCAAGTTAATTGCTATAAAATATTAAAAATCTTAGCTTACACATCAATCCATGTCTTCATGTTACAACAGACCTCCTCCATACTGAATATAAACTAACACAGATACACTCAGAGGAGTTCCAGAAAGTTTAAAGGTTTTACTGAACAGAGGTTGCATGAAAATAAAAATGGAACTTATAATGAGAAAGTACTTTGAGATTTCCCATGAGAAGAAAGCTATTTGGTGGCTACTTTACAGTTAACATTTTTCTCCAATGGCCTCATATAACAAAAGCAAAAACCAAAAAGAAAAAAAGTCCACAAAGTATAACGTACTATGAAACCAATTCTGTGCACTAAAGAAACAAGATAAAATGAGCATCTGGAAAAATAATGAACTCAAGCTCTCCTTGATACATCCATGCCTAGTTCAATAACCAATACCTATGATAAATACATAAGAAGACTGTTATGAGTAGTGGCTTTGTAGATGATCTGTGGAAATTCGTTTTAAGAATCACCCACTTTTAACCAAGATCTGTGAAGTGATTCTGTAAACTCCCACAGATAACTGAAAAATTGCATGTGTAGAGGTGGAAGGTAAAAGTCCCATAGTTTTTATTACATTCCTAAGATATGTAAGATCCAAATCAAAATAAACAAACAAAAACCAAAACAAAACATTGCTTTCAGTCCTGTTCAACTATTAGTGCATTCAATAATAATAATAGTAATAATATAGTTGCTAATGACTAATCATAATTTCAATGAAACATCTTTCTTTGATTCAAAGCCTCATCCAAAAATCATCTTGGAGCATGAAAATCAAAAGCAAATCTTATTATAAAGGCATTAATTAAATTATTCAGATTCCATGAAGGGAGTGTAAACCTATGATTCATTCTCTTTTTCTGTCACTGCAAAGACACCAAATACATTACAACCTCAAAGAGAAAAAATAATTCCTGAATGATTATTTTTAAGAAGGTTTTCATGTGTGCAAATTTAAATTCTTTGACTCAAAATTGATAATTTGTGTATCCTAGCTTTTCTACTCTTAGACACAGATTTTACTTTGTGGAATGCATACATTTTCCTTGAATCTACAACTATATGATTATTGACTACAAAAAAATTGGCCAAAGTATCCAACATTACTTTGTTAATTTGATTTTACTTAAATCAATTATTATAGCTCAACTGTAGAAAGATGTCAGAAGTCGAAACTTAGCAGCAAGTTCTCAAATGGAAAGGAATGTGAACATTTCTATAACACATGTTTTCTTATTTTTTCACTTTTAACTATTTAGTTGGGCTAGTAGCTTCACTATAAATAGTCAATAGTATTTGGTTTTCAAAGGAATGTGATTTTAAAATATTTTCTTGCAAAAGTTATGGAAGAAGCAATAATTATACTTAATTCCAATTATATGTATTGAATATATCCTTTTTATAATGAAAAATATCTTTCTTGTGCTAATGTAAAGTAAGGCTTCATTACTCTCTAATCTCTCATTCTATTTGTTTTAATAATAACATATTATTTTAAAATTATAATATCTTATACAGAAAACCACTAGAGGTAAAGTCCAGAACTCTAAGTTATGATCTATCAAGAAATATATATGTACATGTCTAGATAGATACATACATATTTATATGCATGTGTGTACATGTATATATTTAAAGATGTTAAATATACATATATACCATACACATAAAATTTTTAAATATTGTTAAATGAGAGGAGAGCTCTTCTGAATTTGATTGCAAAGTATTAGGAAAAACTTGTATATTTATGTTTATACTATAGAATATTAAAAGGGTATTAACAATTATCAATTTAATTTGGTCTACCTAAGACAAGTCAATGTGACTTTGGGGTTCTTCTCTTCTCTCTGTCTTTATCTGTCTGTGTCTCTCAGAATAAATATACAAATACAAGATGGTGCATTCTGAAAAGAAGATCTAATTATTTTGGAAAATTTTTCTTAAGTAATTAAAGATTAATGACTAACTTGGTTGAAACCAATTCCTTAAGTTATAATGAATTTAATCTCATTTTTAAAACCATATATATATATATATATATATATATATATATATATATATATATATATGTTTTAAAACCCGAAGCATTGTTTTAAAACACAAATGTATAGAATGAATTTAATAGCACTATTAAATACAGTAATTATGATACTGAGTTTTGAAAAAAATCTTTAATCAAACTCAAATTGCATTATTACTAAGGGATTAAATCTTGCATTAAACAATTTCCAAGATTTAAATGTTCACCATTTTCTTGGTCTTCTTTCAACACTGATGTAGCAAAGAGGTACACAAAGATAAATAAGGCTGGTGCCCTACATAGAAAAATTTCAGAGAGATATGGAAAAGATAGATAATAGTATGTAATTACTAAATGATGTAACTAGTGCTGTAGTAGATGTATGTATGAAGTGTTGGAGGAAGAACAATGGAGTCTACTTCTAATGCTGCAATGGAAGTGTGCTAATAATCAGTGTACAGCTGAATACATGGAACAAAGAAAATGAGCTGTATTACATCAAAGACAGTTTAAGATATTTAACAGGGGCACAGTGCAAAACATATAGAAAATCAGAGAAAATATATTTCTTGCATTTTTCTTTTAATCCAATTACTTTAGACAAGTAACTGAACTGCTTGAATGGCCTCCAAGAAAGCCTCTTTTGCAATGGACGCTACTCTTTTACAAACCATGTTCCACTCTATTTTATTATAAAATATTTTATAAGCTAGATGCTATTAGTAGGGATTTGAAAGACCCCATAAATCCTTATAGACATGGGAAAAATGTCAAAAAAAGAAAAGCAAACACAACTTACATGGTAAAGTAAAGAAGAATGAAATAAAATATAATGGTTGGAAACAAACAAAAATAGACTTTAGGTCAGTAGTTTTTCTGAAAACTAGCTGGTGGGTCCAATGCAGGGAATGGAACCCTATTACAGCTTCCTATATATACCCTTTCTAATGGAAATGAGGTGAAAATTTCAACCAGGTATGCGGACCTACCTTCCTCATGGAACTGGGGGCAGGTGGGCAAGGGCTATTCAGGCATCTGACACAGAGTAGATATCATTGATCATGTGGCATTTGTCTTTCATAGCCTGGCTTATTTCACTTAGCATAATACTCTCCAGTTCCATTTATGTTGTCATGAACAACAGGATGGGGATTGACTGTAGGGGGTGGGCAGGGAAAGTAATGGGGGTTGGAGAGGTAATAGGGACAACTATAAAAGAACAACAATTAAAAAAGGAAAAAAAATCATAGATATCACTGAAATCTCCATAGGCATCTGAAGGGAATTCTCCAAGTATGTTAAAAGTAAAACTAAAGTCTTGGCCAGTAGGCTGGAGAAGGAGGAAAAGAATAAAGAAATGATTCTAACCCTGGCTCAGTGGATAGGTGCTGGTCTGCAAACCCAAAGGTCGCAGGTTCGATCCCCAGCCAGGGCACATAACCAGGTTGCAAGCCAGGTCTCCAGTGAAGTCCTTATCTGAAAGCAGGTGAAAGGCAACCATACACTAATGTTTCTCTCTCCCTTTCTTCCTCCCTTCCTGCCCTTCTTTCTGAAAATTATGAATAAAATCATAAAAAAAAAAGAAGGAAAGAAAGCAATATTCTTTCCATAGTCATGAAGAATGAAATTCCTGTCTGATGCAGCTTGGGTGGGGATGGGGGGTGCAGGGGTATCATTTGTCTGCTCTCCAGACACATGAATGCTTCTGCGAACAGGGATGTAGTTATCTAGTGTGGGAAGTCGAAGGAGATTTCAGGGGAGGGAAAGATTCCCATCAAGCCTCTGGCCACATCCTGGGCTCCTCTTTTAATGAGTTAATATAAACTTCAAACCAAGTGCTGAATCAATGAATTCACCTACTTAATTTTGCAGCTAATTAGTGGAAGCAACTCTGAAATGAAGTGCTTACCAGGTGGAATAGACACACACATACACATGCACGTGCATGCACACACACACACACACACACACACACACACACAGAGGCAACTCTAAGGTGGAGAAGGACTTGGCTAGATACAGACAAGCACAATGACAAAGAAGACAGAGGTGGCCAAGAATATGAAGAAAAAGGAACTAAGCCATCCAGGATATCTGAGAAGGGGAACAAGAAAAAATGAATTTCTATTCTCTCTGACACCTACAGTCAGTCCTATTACCTGTGAATAGTTCCATAAAATGCCATAGACTTTTAAAAGAGAGAGCCAAGATGATCACATTTAGCAGAGTTTCTAAATCAAACTTTTAACCTTACAGAGACAGAAGGCTGAGAAAGGGGGTTAACTTTCTTGAATTCCGCCGCCAAAGAAGAACGTTGATTGCAACGTTATCTTTGACAATGGCATTCACCAGCAGGAAAGGGTCCTGATGATGCTGCTGCTGAGGAAACTATGGTACTGTGGACACATTTTTCCTCTTTTATTCACAACCACCAGCTTGTGGCTTTTTCAGGGCTCTGATACACATACCTTATGGCAGTGTCTTAGGCCGCTGAACTACTGAAGTTAAATTACAGGTATGGTGGTCTGGTGTCACAGGCTTGTATATATGTACATGGCAAGGAAAGCAGAAATCACTCATATCTTCATAGACAAATACATATGGGGAAAATAGGCCTACAATTGTTTATATGAAAAAGAACATAATAATTCATAAATAATAATACAAGAATAAACTCTGTTCCATGTTCTCACAACTGCAAACCTACTTTGCCCATTCTTATATGTGTATCTATAACTTTTATCCTGTCATAATTCTGTAAATTCTTTAAAATGTCATAGATCACCCTATCCACTCGCTTTTTAAAAAAGCACTTTTTGACCCTAATGAAGAAAACCAAAACTCAGTTTTTTAAAACATATACATAAAACTTTGGTGAGAAGCTCACAACATTTTGCTTTGTTTCCTCTATTTATTATTATAAACTTCGTTAGACACCTGCCCACTTTGTAGATTAGCTTCAGGAGCCAACGCTACATATTAAAATAACATGCAAACAGGGGCAGGAGATTTAAAACATTGAGAAGAACAACTGCATTATGCTCCTTACCACTTTCACAAACCAGGGAGTTGGAAAAAGAAACTCTCACACACATGAGCATGTAGGTCCCTTGGGAAATCTCTCCCTCATGTCAGTACAACAGGACACAGAAACAGGGGGCCCTGTGAAGACAACAAGCCTTTAACCACTGAAGCACAGCACTTTGACTAGGGAGCATTACATCCCTGCTTAGCAAACAGCCACAAGGAACCTGGACTCTGAATAACTGCTCTTCAAACAGCAACTCTCTATAGGGACCCCATGGGAAACTCAGAAAAAAGAGACTTCTTTTTATTTCAAAGGTGGCACACTGCTAGGTGGAGAAGGTTGCCTTGCCCCAAGTAGACTCTCTAAGGCCATCTATTTAAAAAGTTAATGAAAATCTAATTAAAAACAAACACTACTTTAACAATAAACAGATCAGCAATTGGACGCCTATAAAGCAAAGCACCATGTTTTTTTATTATGAAGCACATGTCGAGAATCTCCAGTATCCAAGGCATGGAGGAGAGTGCTCAAACATATATGTTGAGGATCAAACAATGGACATGTAGAACAATTAATTATACAAAGCAGGATAGAGAAAATGAAAAACACTAGGGCATGACCAAAAAATACACACTGGAATTGAGAAAAGGTGAAGCACTGAGATGGGAAGGCCTTCTGCAGGAGTGCCAGATTTCAGGGTCCAGCATTTATCCTCCAAGCGAGAGGTTGCTAGCACAGAAGCAGTACCTCCGAAAGATAAATAACTGGTGATAAAGGCAGACTGGAAGGACAAGAGCAAAACAGGGCATGATTATGATTATCTGGATATGTGTGGAGAACAGGACACATAAAATGGCACTGGCCCAATCAAGACAGGATAAAGTACATAAAATAGCATCACCCATGTCAATCAAGATAGTTGTTGGTCAGCCAGGACACTGGTTCAAGAAGGAGATGTTCTGAGTAATGCCCTGCCAAATGCCAGCCAGGGCAGTACATCCAAGATATCAATGCACAGATGTGTCTGCAGAGAAGGCACACCTACTGGCAGAGCACCCGGTGCTCTTGGCCCTGAGCCATGGAATTTCACAGCTCAATCAACTGTCAAGAATTTGGGTATAATTGAGGTGGACTTCAAATCCACCATCAAGACTGTAAATCTCTCATCACAAGATGTGCTCTCTGGGCCACCTGCCACTGAAGGCTCTGCCTCTGTGAACTCCAGAACTTCCACCCCGCCTAAGGGACCACTCCAATTAGACCGAGACACCCATTTGCTGACACTATCTCCTGCCCTGGGACTGATACTCTGGGACTCAGGTTCATTAATCCCCCATTGATTGTTGTGTTAACTATGGGTAATATTATAGAGGATGGGGTATTATTGTAATGTTGATATTCTACTTTGTATGACTATGCACTTAAAAGAAGCTGAGTTTGAGCAACAGCTCTTGTGGTTCTCACTTTATTCCTTGCCACTGCGAGGTATAGACTCAGCTGGGCGACCTACTTCCCCTGAACTTGAGGTGCATGCTGACTTACAAGAAAAATTATAATGTGATCCTTCTGGAGAGAAATAGCTGATGGAAGCCATATTGAGGGTGTACGCAACAACATGGTAAGCGCTAAAAGCCTGGATTCAGGTAGAAAAGGAGCATATTCTAGAGATGATATGAAGCAAGAAGCTACTCGGCTTCAAGGGCCATGAAGCATAGTTCAGATGTTGGAAAACAGTTAAGCAGCACCAAGTTTTTTCAGTTTGTGTTTTAAAAATCTCACATTGGAAGATAAAAAGCCCCAACTGATACTAAAGTCACTTTCTACTCTTTGACCAGAAGATATTGGGTCATAGGTACAGGAGTTAATAAGAACAATTCTCAGCTGTCAAACTGCCCTGAATCCATAGTCCATTGCCACTGTATGCAGTTCTTTCTCTTTGAGTCTTGAATTGAGGAGCAAGATAAATGGCACATGTCTCTAGAAGGCCCATCAGACATCATGTGGGATTCAGGACACTGACATAAGCTAGTGGGAAACATATTTGTGTGTATGTACATGTTTACATGTGCATGTAAGTGAGCAAGTATTGGTGTTCACCTGCAACTGTAGTATGCTGTGCCTGCTTCCCCCACCCCTGCAATGTTGGTCTCATAATTAAAAGCAAGGGTGAAATGCCGAAGGACTAAGGAAATTGATTTGGGTCATTGCCTCCTATCTGGCCCAATGCCCAGATGAGCTGAGAACAGTAATTTTGTTTAGCAGTTCTTTGCAAAAGGCAGCAAAAACAGTGGGTGAGAGCCATAGCCTTTTCCTGCCTCTCCCATATACCACCCTGGTAGGGAAGAGTCAAGAGTCTTAAGAGCTATGGAGGACAAGGTCCGATGTCCCTTTTTCATACGAGGGGAGGGATTCTGATGGTTACAACTGAGGCAATAAATATGAGGTACTGCCTCATATTTAAAGCAGCCACACATTTGACTGCTGGTATCCATACAGATCTTAAGAAAGAAGGCCTGTCCACTACTGAAATCTGTAGAGGTTTAGAAAGTTCAGTTACCAGGAAACCTTTCTTCACTCTCCCTAACCTATGACAAACAACAAGGTCTCCCAAAACATTCTGGTAGTTTACTTATGGTAATCTCAAATGCTTATGTTTAAAATAAATGGTACAGAAAAGCTTCACTTTCCAATATCCAAAGGTGTGGCCAGACCACTGCCCTGGGCTGAACTAGATACTGAAAACTACTGCGAAAGAGAGTCAAAGCTGAGAAACCTGGGAAGAGAGGAGACGAAGTAAGGATAATTTAAAAAGCAATTGAGATTAGAGGAAAAGAATGGCAGATCTTTGGTGTTTTGATTTCTGTAAACTTAAATAAACACATTTAAGTTCTTTTTTTTTTTTTTCGGTAGTCTCACATGAGAGGCAGCATGGTATAAAAACCACAAGGAGGATCAGTTCAAAGCTGAATTCTATAATTTACTAATTCTGTGACATGGGAACATCATCAAGCCTATCTAAGGTTATTTTTCCTTATATTAAAAAAGTGATGATTTCCTTGTGACTTCAATGTCCTTATAAAGCTAAAGTATTTAGCATGGTGACTGTAGTAATCACTCAATAAATATCACCCATTGTTGATATTTTTATATTCTTATTGAAGTTTTTTTAAGGGCATAACGAGATATAACATGTGAATTAACCCATTACAGTTCCTATTAATAATAGGAGGTCAAAAATGGCAGCCTCCTTCATTGTTTTAACTTCCCAGGATAACCTACTGCTCTACAACAGCTTTTATAAAAAGGGTCTGAACTTGGTTTGAGCCTCAATCTAAAGCACATCACTACATTAATATGAATAAGTGCACAATATGGTACACAGAGGGTCAAGATTACACCACACACACACAAAAAATAATCCAAGTACTGAACTTGGCAAACAGTCATGTGCTTTGAATAGAGCTACTTAATAAGTATTTGTATCCAAAGCCCAGATAATGATTTCCTATGCTTAACCTCTGAAGAAGCAAAGGGAATCATGTCATATTTCCTGGACCACCATCCCTAGCCTAGGTGGGCAGAATGGAGAGTACAAGGATGGACTGTGCCATTGTTGAGATCTTCGCAGTGACAGATTAGATGAAATCAAAGCTGGGTGGCAGCACGCCCACAGCTACGCTGGTGACCAGCAAGCGGTGTGGGTGTTCCAGACAGTTTAAAGCATTTCTACCAATGAACTCTCATTGACTGAAGAGGATTGTTTTGTTTTCATGGTTATGTCCTTACTTCAGAAATGCCTGTAAACTCTCTTTCAAAAACAAGAACCCATTCCTAAGGAGATGAGAGGAGCAATACAAAAATAGCATGAATGCAGCTCAAGTTGTTCCTTTCAAAAATTGATAGCTACAGCCAGACGCTTTGCAGGAAGAACAAGACTCCTTAGATGGTTATTAAAACTTTAATACCTACATGCAATGGAGCATTACATAGAAATAAAAACAAAATTAACCCTTGTAGCAAGTTACAAATGTGAAACATAACTTACCCTTCTTACTTTCCACCATTAGAGCTATGGCATTCACTTGTGATTATCTCTCCTGCACCTACTTCTTTTTGTCTCTCAATAGCCCCTGAATTCTGATCCATTTGAACATCAACTCCTTCCCCTTGAGGCTAATGGCTGATCCATGAGTAGCATGTGAGCTAAACTAGTCCCTCCTCAGCTTAGATCTCAGGATTCTCTCTGGGAATAGTGGGACAAAAGTGCGAATCTTTCTTTAGTGAATGGGTGAGGGGATGTAAAACAATATTCTGAGGGTTGAAATGGCCCACAGAGGAGAAATAAGCCAAGAGAATTGCAGAAAAGGGAGCAGACGTACCTTTGACATTGTTAACGTCTGCATCAAAGCACACCTGGCTTTCATGAACTGTGCAACTTTTCAATTGAGTGTGCCAGTATATTTTCTTTCTTTGCTTCATATAGTTAGATTTTGTCATCTTATTTCCAATCTAAGCCATCACAACAGATACAGTGCCTTAGAGATTGGTCCCACAAGAAAACTCTAATATAAATGGATGAAAATTATGTATCCAGCATGAATGCACCAGAAGTTTATTTCAATAATCCTCCCTAGTCTGATTTCCAAACTGTAAAATTATTCCAAAAATATCAGGAATTATATACTATTTCAAATTCAGAAGCTCACTCTTCTAATGTTCTTTATTTCCCTTTCCATTAAACAATCTACCCTAAATTATTTTTAACTTTATTCTGCCTGAGGCACATCCCTAGTGATAATATTGCTGTATAAAAATGCCTCTTACATTATTACAAATAATAGCCTCAGTGTTTTCCTTGTGCAAGCATTCTGCTAAAGTTTGTACATGCATGATTTCAGTTATAAATCACCACAACCCTCTACTACATTTATTCCCATGTTGCAGATAAGATGGTTGAGGTTAAAAAGAGCAAGTAAATTACCTACAGCCCCAGATTTCAGAAGTGATGGACTCGGGTCAACCAGGCTTCTATGTGTTTATATCATCAGCCCTGTTGAATCACTGCATGTTCTAAATCAGAGACATGCGGACCACCTGACACACAGTACTCCGCATGCAGCTATGGTTATCCTTACTGATGGGGGTACATGTTGGGAGATAATGTTTGCTGCTAACATTTCTAGTATATGAATCTGAGAAAAACAGAAACAAAGAGTCCCTCTGTATCTAATAACACAAAGGCCTTTAATGACTTATTTGGCTGTGGACTGCCCAACCATCTCCCCTTTCAGTTAAGTATCAGGGCATCTTTGCAGGGGAAGCCCAGAGACCGCCTTGAAGCCAGCCCTGGTGAGAAGAGAAGGAATCTCTGGGTACCAGCATCCACTGGTACCCAGCATCCACTGACCAAACCCACCCAGGGATGCGAAACTCCTTCCTATTTCCTCCATATAAACACCTACGGATGCATTGTGCCTCTCTGCTGGCTGCACTGAAAGGCTGGGGTGCCTTACAATGAACAGTAGCGAGGGAGCTCTGCTGGGTCCAAAGGCTTTAATACAGACAGAGCCTCTGTCCCTCCTTGGCAGCAGCAAACAGGGGCAGGGTTGGGCCTGAAGTGATGGCACTGTGCCCGAAAAGCACTTTGGCACATGCCAGGATATGAAACGCTCTAATGAGACCCGTTTCACAATTCACTAGCCACGTGCATTAAGTAGGCAAAGGTTTCTTCCTAACACCCACAGGATAGCCTATGGCCCAGGTCTGTGATGGGGTCCCCCACCACCCACTAAACCAGATCTGTCACTGTTCCCCCACTTCTCTCTCTTTGGTAGGAAAATAAGCTAATGGAGAGGCAGCCGCCTTAAAGAGACAGGAGGCATTTTCAACTGCGGATCTCTCTCAGGGTCTCCAGGAACCTTCCTGAGACCTGCAATGCATGCTAATCCTACCATTGGTTAGGAGAGTGGCCTCCTTCATAGTAAAGTCATTGTTCTTTCTAATTGTCAGAGACTGCTGCTCTGCACTTGCCTGGAGCAATCCAATTAACATATCACCACAACACCAAACATTATAATATGTTCTGTGTCCCACCAACAAGGAAAAGCCCCAGCCCTGTTTCCATTCACAGTTTCCTTCTAATTAGGTCTTTAATACATAAACAGACTGGGGAATATGAAACCCTGGATAGAGGGCTATATGTCTGACTCATTTTCTGCCTAAAAGCAATCTAGTGGCCTTGGACTATGTTCGTTGCTCCTGGGGAACAAATTGGGAAAGTGGGAACAAAAGAAAGAAGGAGGGAAGGGATGGGAAGCCAAGAACCAGGGACTGAAGAAGATAGGATTGACAGGAAGGGGAGAAGGAGAGGAAAAGGCTGCTGGCTGCTTTGGGGAACCAAAAACCCTGTAACTTCTGCTGGGAACTATCACCATGGCAACATTCAAACACTATAGAGAAAGCCTTCATAGTTCCAGTCTTGCCTTCCTGAATGCCACTGTGTCGATGTTAACTCTTTTATGGTGACTTCTGACTTTCTGCCTTTTTAGTTGGAGGAAATTGGAGTTCCCTGGATCACTCCCTCTAATGCATTTAAATTAATTCACCCACACACATGCTCTGGTCCCTGCAGAAGTAATTCTCACTAGAGATCCTCTAACTAAGCTATCAGCATCCTTCTTGCCCAGATTAGAACAGCCAAGTTCATACTCATAGCAATCTCTCTCTCTCTCTCTCTCTCTCTCTCTCTCTCTCTCTCTCTCTCTCTCTCTCTCCCTCCCTCCCTCCCTCCCTCCCCCTCCCTCCCTCCTTCCCCCACTTCCTCCCTCCCTCCC
>PVIW01000914.1:176675-273128 GCA_004026585.1 Noctilio leporinus | reverse complement strand
ACTTTCCAAAATAATTATCAAGTCATTGATCCAAAGAAAACATATCTATTGTCCTAAGAATGAGTATTTTAATACAGTGTTTCTTAGGCTAAAAATATAATATATAAACAAGATCACCTTTATGGACAAAAGGCTATCTCTTAAAGCATCACAAATCAGTCAGACCAACTTGTCCTTGGCAAAACCACATTTACAATACCTATTGATTTAAATAATTATAGGACAGCATTAGTCATCATAAGACTAAAGATAATACTCTTTTTTAATCTATAAAAGCCATTCCCCCATTGTAGAGATCTATCAATCAGAGCAACCAATAAAGATAATCAAATGGCTAAATTCTCCTACATCCCCTACACTGACTAGGTTAAAATCAATGAGATGAAACAAATGGCCCCCTGCCAAGAAAACAGCATTGTCTCAGCAGTTCCCAGCTTGTCAAGAACCAGAGACCACACTCAGCACTAGCTCTTCTAAATAAAACTTCCCTGCTGTGGCCCCAACTCCTGACACTTTATCACATGGGATGTAGTAATCAGAGAATGTTTTTATGGATGTTCTAAGACCAAAATGCTGTTGAGAATATTCAAAGGGACAGCTATATTTAAAAAGCACTGTGAAGCATTACTGTGAATGCTCTCTTACTAATACTATTATTAGAGTAATTGTAGTAATCGCTAAACTGGAAAGAAATCATCTAAAAGTAGAAGAATAACTTCATTAAAAAGGACTAAAAGAAAAACAAATGGCTCTGGCTGGTGGCTCAGTGGATTGGCACCAGCCTGTGAACTCAAAAGTTGCTGGTTCAATTCCCAGCCAGGGCATATAACCAGGTTCCAGGCTAGGTCTCCAGCCAGGTCCTTAGCTAGAAGCAGGTGAAAGGCAACCATGCATTGATGTTTCTCTCTCTTCCTTCCTTCCTCCCTGCCCTTCTCTCAGAAAATAATGAATAAAATCTTAAAATAAATTTAAAAAAAAATGAGTATGCCACAGACAAATACAGCAACTGTCACAAATTTTATACCAAAAGAAGTCTGGAACATCTCCAGAGAAATAAAACAATCAGAATGGCAGGCAGACAAGAGAAAACATGAATAGGTTGGCCAGACCCTACAATCAAGAGATGAATTTTATTCCATAAATATAACTATAGACTAGAGAGAAGGGGACTTTAGTGTTATTTCTTAGGATGATCCTTCTGAGGGCAGAATGAACAATGGCCCACACTGAAGAAAAGCTGATATCATCTTTTCTTAAAATGACATCTAGAATAGTAACAATAGAATCTAGACTGAGACAAAAAAAAAAAAAAATGCTAAGCTTAAGACAGTATACAGATTTGATGAGCAGTTGGGTAGGAAGGAGATTAAGGAGGTAGTGATATCACTGAAGCTGAAACTGGATAGTCTCCTGGAGGAAAACTAATCCGTTACACTTGTTTTCAATTTGCAAAGCCTACAGTCCAGGTAAGGAAGTGACATCTGGGTGGCAATGAAGATTCAGGAGACCTCAACATGAGCAGGTGGCTGAGGCCAAGGGTTTGAGTACCGTCTCACAAAACAGGCCCAGCTGAAATCTCCCGAGATGCAAGGAGACTGAGACCAGAACAGAGTCAAGGGGGAAACCTCTCAACTTTTTAGGAGAGAGGAAGTGAGGATCCTTGAGGATCTGCTAGAAGAGTTTCAAAAATGGCACCAGTGATGCTATCAGGGGCTACAAAAAGATCAAACAAGGTAAGGACTGAAATCAAAGCCATTGGGTTTATAGGTTAATGGAACTAAACTCCAAACTTACAGCAATAACCATATTTCTCACACAATTCTGAGTTTCCAGATGATCCCACAGCAGTTTGCAAAGCCTTTCTGTCTGATAATTACATTGACTGAGTTAGGATAGTTTCTCCCATCTTTCTCAGAAATTGCCCCTTCCACACTTGGATATGATTGAAGACTGGCAAAAAGATGCAAGGTATATGTGACTGAAGCATCTGGTGGCAAAGTTCAGTTCAAGAAACAGAGGAAAGGGAGACTACAGACCTTGTAACCTCAATAAAAATATTCACACTAAATACCAGGTTAGATGACAGTGAGCCACCATGTTTATATATTACCAAGTCAACAAGTTTGAATTTACTGATTTTGATCCATTTCTAAAATCAAAAGAAACATGCTTTCTACTTCCAGTTATACCACTTAGTTGCTGCAGAATCTTAAACAAGTTACTTATCCTCTTTGTGTTTCCATTCCCTTAGTAAGGAGTCAAGAGAAAACAATACATTATATTTTCAACATAGTGCCTGGATCATATCACATGCTCCCTAAATGGTAGTTACTATCATTGTTATAAAATTATAGCGCAACCTCCAAACATGTTGAAAGCTTCCATAAAACCACAGAAAGCTGCCATTATTAGCTTGTGCCAAGGTTGGCATAGGAGTTTGAGAATCTTATGTAAGTTTTTCAACTTTCTTAGGCTTCACTATAAACCTGGTTGATATTGGGAAACATTATCAAACATAATATTACCAACTTTGATAGAAGAATTAGAAAAATATTTTCATTCATATTCTCAAAAAGTACAAAGCATAAAACACTCATAGACTTTCAGTTAATTGTTCCCATTTCTGTGGAGAGTAACCAAAGATTTCAATGAAAGGTGAGCTAGCATTTATTGTGTACTGACCACGTGTCAAACACTTAAGACAGGTTAACGTTCTCAAAACTTCAAGAAAAATCATCGCCAGTTTTATAGTTGAGGGAACCAAGGCATAGCAAGGTTAGTTAGCCCACTTAGGATCCCCAGCTGACAAGTGGTAAACAAAGTTGAAAACCAATGTTTGTCTATTCCAACTTCCATTGCATCTCCTTTATAAACCCTTTAGAGATTTCTTTCACCTATTACTCTCTGTATCAGCCATTGCTTTCAGATCTACAATGTTCCCCTCCACATTTTAAAAACAAGTATCCTGAAATCAAGAATTTTGCATTTTTAATTCATAGGAATTTTTAATTCTTAGACAGTCAATTGTGCATGCTAAATCCTATAAAATCTTAGTGCTTGAAGAAATCTTTATTTTTATTTAACAGAGAAGAATGTGAGACTAACCTAAGAAAGGCAACATGAGTTGTAGAAATTATTCCAGTCTATTACCAATAGTATCAAGAATTAAAAACAAGCAAACACTGCAACATGCAAGCCTCAGCTTTTCCAACATGAGGAAACCATTCAATGGTATTTAATATCTGTGTGTGATTGTACACACACACACATACAATGTCAATACATTTGGTATGTCTCATTGAGCTTCTCTAAGTTGCATAGGTATGTACATGCATTTGAGTATTTTGGAGGAAATGCCTCTTAAAATAAGTTACATTGGTCTATCAAAGGATATTTAGTTCAGGTACACTGTTTCTCAGACATTTCTCTGAGGGCTGAGGGCATGCCAAAGAACAGATAAAATCTTTGCCCTCAGAGAGCATTACAGGTATTCTAGCCACAAGATCTACACAACCAAGTTTCAACTGTCAAGTTGCCATCTCTTAAGAAAAAAAAACATTTTTCGGTGGGTGCAACAGACATTTGATCCTGTTGGAAGGTTTTCCAAGATACCATTTACAAATCCTTCATTGTTTTATGTCTGTATTATAAAATACTTGACAATATAATGATACTTTATAGGGACACAGAGTATATTTTCCACAATTCACAAAAGTACATTTTAATCTCTCCTGAGGGAATGACATTCAGTAAAGCACTTCCAGATATGTTTTAAAAGTGTAGGACCTTACCAGAAATGTTAAAAATGGTTGCATCTATTGGAGTTTCTCCAACCTTAATCTGGTCTATGTATTTTTTCTTTGTTACTATCTACCAACATGATTTTAGATGAACCGCTTCCCTCAAACAAGACCACATTTAGTTTTTGCAAACAGTGCATTAGAGCCCAAATCAGAGATGCCCCGTTTAATGGACATTTCTTAAATGCCTGCAGTGCCAGACACATAAGATCTGATTTCAGCCATGTGGTTGCTTAAAACCTTTATGTGACAGAGAAGCACACAGGCTCAGAGAGGTTAAAGGGTGCATGGAACACACGTGACCCGGTGGACAGCTGAGTAGTCAAGCTCACTTAGGATTCCAAAGTCCAAGTTTACCCAACTTCTCAGTCACATTTAGGAAGTACGCAAAAAAATAAAATTTATCACACGGTAAGAACTTCTTCCATAGGTAATGACTCTTTAAGATCGGTGAGGATGGTAAACTTGAGGACATTTTTCCAAAGTTAAAATAAGCAGTATAAGTATTCATTGGGCAACTCCTCAGCCTGACTCTCTAGTTATAACCTATAGGTATGGCATCAAGAATAGCAATCACAACAGTAGAACTCTATTTCCCTCCAAGAAGGGACTTGGGTGCATGTTGAGGAAACGGAGCACACACAGAGCTGCTGGTGTTGAGGATGAAGTTATGATTGGCGGCCTCAGAAAACCAACTGAGTTGGTGCTGGAAGATCCACACATGCAAACAATACGACACTTTCATCCACAGAAAAGTCCTGATTCCAAAAACAATCAGGCCTTTATCATATCACAAACTGAAGATGTTGAACACAGGATTCAGCATAACTGCAAAGACTCTGAATCCAAATTGTGAATTGGGGGGTCAGACTATTAGTAATGGGATTTTTATGCCATCTAATTTAAATTAGACTATTGCCTAGAATTCTGCATTTATTTTGTGCATTCCAGGTCCAGACAATGCAATAGGAAGCTTAAATCATCCATTTAATATGTAAGAGTTATCATATGCAACTTTTAGGCTAAAATAATAGCAATAAGAGGATTATCCACCCCCCCAAAATGTTACGGAAGCATTTTCTTTGCTGATTTATTTTCCTGTACTTTAAAGAGAAAATCTTGACTTTCAGTTTCCAGCTTGAAGCAACATTTCAATCTACCATGACGTGTTGCAGCCAATCTGTCCTGCTAAGCTCTGAAAAGAAGAATCTGGCAACTTCTATAAGGTCAGCTGTAGCCACTAGACCTGGTCAAGTGTTTGGCCAGCCTGCATTCCTACCCAGGAGGTTAATTCAAATTAATCCTAGAACAACCAAAACAAACAGCCCTCTTTAGAGGACCTATTATGCTTGGGGCTCAGCATAACATGACATTTAGTTCATCCAACAATTCAAATTAGTTGAATTCTAATTTGTTGCTGTTTTTCCCATCCCGAAGAGGAGAAAACAGAGGGCCAGGGAAATGAAAGGTATGTCCCAAAGGAAACAGCAATCTAATGAGAGGAATAGATATTAAAAAGGGGAACTTCAAAACTTGCAAACCCCAGCTGTTTCTGGGCTTGGGGTCCTCAGCAGGAGCCCAGCATACAACTACTGGCTTGAAGATGTTATTTGCTAGGCACCAACTCCCAGCCCTTGAAATAAGCTCATGAGGCAAGTTTCCAGTCTCCCACAGGCCATCCTTCTGATGAAGTCCATGAACAAGTTGCCTAATACTCAGGGCCAATTCTGACGGCTAAACCTAAAGGAGCTAAAGGGGCCATGTGTCCCAAACTGTAGTGCTGGGGAAATGAGTGATCCACCCGCTGAAAAAGGATGATAGCCTTGGACGCTCCATCATCTCCAGATTTGAGGAATGTGCTTAAGTGGAGGTGGGTGGGAGGAAACACTTCAACCCCCAGTTTTCAAAACATTCTCTCCCCTCCCCCACCCCTTCCCGCTCTCCTTCAGAAAACGTGTGCCTGTGTGTGTAAATGTGGAGGGTACAGAGAGGGTGACAAAGTGAAGGAGAGCAGTGCCTTAATGACAGTGGTAGAAAAGGAAGTCTAATGTCCCAAGAAATAAATAAAAGCAAATGAAAGGAACAACCAACCTCTTGTAATTAGCAGAGGCAGGCTGAATTGTAAGGCTGGACTTCCCATGTGAAGCCCAGAACTGAACTCTGTAGGCAGGGAAAAATTGCCACAGCACTTTTTCTTCTTCTTCTTCTTCTTTTTTTTTTTTTTTCCCTCTCTTTTGTCAATTGTGCTGAGTTCCAACTGAACAGAGGCTTAACTTGAGCCAGCTTTTGACTACAGCAGTAACTTAACTGAGGTCAAAACAAACAAGCAAACAAACAAACAAACAAACATAAAACCTGAGAGCAAGAATAAGATATGCAGAAGCCTACAAGAGATATCATGGATGGGGGCGTTGGGGAGGGCTGCATGATTAGTTCCATGGGTTGGTAACTAGACTGCCTGATCTGTGTCCCAACAGAAAACATGTGTCCAGAAAAATAAATTAGAGAAGTGCTTGGTATAGGCTAGTTTAGTTAAGGAGTAATGAAAAGAATAAGAATAGATAATGTGAGGGAAAGAACAGGCTTAGGTGCTTTCAGCAGGGTGTTTCTGGTTTCTATTATCACCTCTCTAATATAAATCTAACTCCATGATTCTTTAACGACTCTCTGGGGACCTCTGCTCACTGAATTAAATGTGCCCAGCACCCTGAAGGAACCCAGGGAAGTGCTGCCTTTCATCTCCTTAAGGATATGCCAGAGTTGTGGATTTTTAAAATAATATTAAAGGTAGAGTTTTCTGAGCTCTGTCATTCAAATAAATACATAAATAAAATAAAGACTCAAAAGGGCTATGAGTGCGGGAGTTGGGCTAGCCTGAGGTCCTGCCTGGCAATTTATTTCAAGCCCTTAGGAGAGATCCTTTCCTCTACTCTTCTAGATGACCATGGCACCAGTGGGGACAGAAGCAGCCACACCATGTATGGCTGGTACCTATCCAATTTGAGTTCCAAACTGACTTTTGCCTGCTGTTCTGAGGCCTGGGTGAGTCAGTTGTCTCCTATGGTTTGGCCCTTAACCAAAGAAGTACAGCTCCTCTGCGCCTGAGTTTCCTTTTTTGATTGGCAGGAAATCTCTGAGGAGTCTTCTGGCTCTAAAGTTATATGAGTCTATGATTCTGATGGAAGGCCCCAGAGAGGAATCAAGAAGGTAAAGAGGAAGAGTCTTGTTGGAAGAAAGACAGAGAAAGAAAGAGAGAAAGATCAAAGAAGCCAACCCATGACCCCTGGCAGGAAGAAGAGGGGCAGGGGGTCAATCCTGTAGGCCCTCAGGCTCTCTTAATGCATTTTTGACCTCTTCTTATTTTTCTTTATTGGGCATCTTTCCCCCAAGCCAAAGCTATCATATGAGAAACACTGGTGTTCAAAACACAGACCCTTTCTTTATCTCCTCTACCTAAGTCACCATGCAGGGTACCGGGCCCTGATTTTCTCTCAAGACCACCCCCCCCACCCCCCCCCGCCACACACACACACCTGATACTGGGAAGGGCTCTGGCAAAACCCAAGCGAAGTGTCCAAGACCCCTACAATCTAGGTGCCACCTCTCTGTTATCCAAAGGGGCTATTTAGAAGGAGGTGGGTTGAAGAGAAGTGGGTCCTCTTTCTCTCACTCTTAGTGCTGGCAAGAATCAAAGTCATCTGGAGACCACATTTGGGCTTGTGTAGGCAAGAGAGATGGGAGAAAGTGGAGCCATCTCTCTGCACCTCTTCCTCCCCTCTACCCACACTCCCTCCCTCAGTCCACCAGCAGCCAGAAGCCATCCTTCATCTGCTGGGTTTATTACCATGCTTTCAGGTTAATACATGCCGTTGATCTGCAATGTCAGGTTGGATAAGGAAATTTAAATGAAGGCCCTTTCGATTTCCAATGGTTAAACATTTGGGCATCCAACTCCAGGGCTGACATGCAACTTAAACGCATTCTAAAGTGTCAGTCAGACACACACAGGCGCCCTACACTGCAGTGGCTTTCTTGAGTTTTTTTTTTTTTTTTCTCTCCCTGATGAACATTTGCAAAGGCGTTTGCCCTGGATGCAGACAACCTGCATCATTAAAGCAAACCAGCTTCTCCCGAGCACAGGCTGACTGAGCGAATGCCTGGGCCACCCTCTCCCATTTCTCTGCTCTGGCCCCCTAGAGTGATGTCTTTAAAAACCACACTCATGAAGGGGAGGACGTAAGGGGACTAGGAATGCCACGGTATTGGACCTTTTTCTTTACCAATAAATAAGAAAATTTAGATCACTCACTGTATTTCACACTGATTACAGCAACATCCAGATGGAAATCCAGGTGGTTAAGAACAAGCGAAACCCCAGGAGCTTGACACCAGAAAGGAAACAATAAAAATAAAAAATAAAGGAAAAAAAAGGAGGTTGATGAAAAATCCAACTGCAATTATCCATCAATTTTAGTCAACACAGGCACAAATCCAAATGTGCTCTGCTGGTTTCTGCCCGCAATTAACGCCTCAGTCTGCCGCGGTCAACTTTTCTTCTCCAAAATTTCTTTGCAGATGTATTATTAATTTCCTCGAAAACACCACCATATCGGGTCTTTACTTTCCTAAAAAAGCCCCAAACTTTTCATTCCAAAAATAGCTCCTCGGTTGACTTTCTCCTCCATGGAAGAAAAAACAAAAACAAAAACAAAAAACCAACATACTTTTTTCTATGTGGCTCCTCCTCGGTTCTCCATTTCCAATCATCCTTTTGGGGAGGGGGTCGGCTGTTTTATTATTATTTATTTATGTCAGAGCACACCAACTCCCGCGGGCCCAACACTGGTCTATTTCCTTGTTCAATGATCCCAGTGTGCACATATACACGTTTGTCTCAAGATCCAAGGCTCACAAGAAAAAGCTTCGTTCTTCCTGCTCTCTTGCACAATCCACTGCGTTCTGTTCCAAAAGAGAGCTGCGTCCCGCATCCTTCATTTTTGCAAGGCACCCAACCGCCACCGCCACCAAAAAAAAAAAAAAAAAAGGAAAAAAGGAAAAAAAAGAAAAGAAAAAAGAAAAAAAAAAGTCTCCCTTTACATCGTCAATGCCTCTCTCTAGCCCCCCCTCCTTGGAAGAATTTGGGGATTAACTCCCCCCACTCGTCACCCTTCTGGCCGGCCCCTTCTCCAAAGATCTGATTAGATTTCTCATCACAACCCAGTGCGCAATTGGATTTTTGATTTCAGCCGCCCGGCCGGCCACCTTCCCCTCTCCCTCCAAACTCGCTGTTATATCCTGTCTCCTTCCCTCCACCGCCTCTGCAATTTCATAATCTCACGTTAAATGGAGTGCGGGGGGTGGGGGCGGGGGCGGAGGTAGTGGGGGAAAATTTCAAGGCTCCGTCAGCTGTCAAGAAGAAACCCATTCCTCCCCCCTCTACTTTTTTTTTTTTTTTTTTTCTTTTCTTTTTCTTTTTTTCTTTAAGGCTCTGGGTGGCTTTGGCTTCCTCTGTCCCCGCCCCCACCCCCGCACCCGGTCCAGTTCCTCCAGGTGTTGCACAACTCCGGCAGCAGGGCCGGGATCACGCGGGAGAGGCGTGACGTGGTCCCTCGCCGGTGGCCCCTGCCAGCCCCGGGGTCCCCTTTTCTTCCATCAGCGGGCGGCGCATCCGGGGGCGCCGCGGCGGAAAGAAACTTCACACTGGCTTTTATTTCAAATGGGGAGAGCGAGGTGTGGGGACCAACGGGGTGTTAGGCGAAAGGAAAACGGGGCGAAAAAGAAATCCCTAATCGCTGGCTCCTCTTATCCTCCTCGAATGAAACTGCAGCTTTGATCTCGTTTCCAGCTGCGTCGGGTACATTTTGGAGCCACAAGTTGGTTCCTCCGGGCGCAGACCTTCCCGACGCCGGCTGGTCCTCAGCGCGGAGACGGTTCTCCGGGGCGCAGCTACCCGGCGCCCGCCCTAGCGCCAGCGCCCGACCCTCGGCTCCCGGCGCCGCAGAAACCCCGTTCCCTGTCCATCCACTTCGGCTTGAACCCTCTCGCCTCCCTCCCGCTGCTCTCGCCCCTCTTTTCCCCCTAATCAATAAACAAACGCGCTCCGGGTGGCGGCTGCAGCTCCGGAGCCAGTGCTACGTTCCCGACGTTTAGGGTCCGAGCTCCCCAAATCTCTCGGACCGCAGTCCCCTCGCCTCCTCTGCCCCTCTTTCCTTCCCCTCTCTCTTCTTGTGATCAGTAAAATACAATTACCCAATTACCTCCCATCATCTTAGCACTGATTGGTCAATTGCGTTAACACTTGAAGTCGGGGATGCGGGGACCGGAGCCTCTGCGGTGGGGCACTGCTGCCACCTGGAGGGCAGAGTCAGAACAGCTGCGTTTCAAAGCAACCCCCACGCTCCGAGGTTAGTAACAGGCAGAGAAACTCAGCGGCTGTGTGGGAGTTGTCATTTCTCCCCCCTCTTCCTCCCCAAAGCCTGCCTGTTTTCATCCTGCAAGCCGGGAGCTGGAGCTACAGTGGGGCAGACAATGAAATCAAATGACCGCTAGAGTTTTTTAAATCTCACCAAACACACAAAGCTTTTGCTTTCTGAATGCAGGGCCCGAGACTCTTACCTGCCTGGTCAAGGAGGTGGGTCCCAAGGTAAAGGTAATCCTGTACTACTTTTAAGGTAGACCCATCAGAAGGAACCTGGAGTTGCTGAAACGTTAGAAAGGGAGCCTGTTGTCTGGCAGGATAATCTCCCCAGGAGGAAACACTGTTTACAGGCAAGGCAGGAACCTTCAGCCTGTGCGAGTGTGGCAGTAAATTGGCCTGCTCGGTTTGTACAAGACACCTAGGACAGCTTGACAACTCAATTGCAACGTCCCTGGCTCCTGGCTGTGGGTTTTTCCAACGAGTCATGTTAGGAGGGGGCGGGGTGTGAGCTGTTGGCACATTTCAATAGCACTGGGTCTTAGTAATAGCGTATTTATGCGGGTTTCTTTCTCCACTACCCATCTGTCCGAAGGCCCTTTCTGTAAGCGAAGATTACTTATTTTATGTCATTCAGCTATGTAACTTTGAGATATGAAAAGGATAAAATAGAGGAAGATAACTCATACAATAAAAGCTTATACATGTTGGGGGAAAAGGCAAAGAACTATTTCTCTGTTTCAAGCTGCACAAGTTATGATCTCTGTGACAATTTTCTTTATTTTTCAGAGATCAGAATATGAATATGCATTTGGTTCAAACAGCTGTAGGTTACTCTGTTGAAGCACAATACATACATAACATTTAAGTCTTCATGTGACAAATCATGAGAAGTGACATTTGACAAAAAGGAGGAAAAATTCACTAAGGGAACATGAGAGGTATATCGAAGTTCACATCAAATGTTCTTTCCCTCCCTGCTTTCTTTATAGGACATACGTATTTCCTCATTTAGAGCCAAAAATAAAAACAAAAGAGTAATACATCCATACATTCTTTGGGTATGAAGTACATTCTCTAATTTGTATTTCAGATATCAGTACCTGCAAGAGGAAAGCCTTTCTTTACACATGGATTTTGATTTATTATAATTTATTCAGCTATTTGGAGAGCTTTGATGTAGTTATAAATTGCATCAAAATATGAATTTGTTGAGAGGCAATGCCCTTTGTAGTTTTAAATGAATGCTGTATTGATTGATTTCCAACACTAATGGGCAGTTGACTATAATTTGTCTTTTGAAGTTCTTACCCTTGTATGTCAATTACAGTTTATCAACTAATAAATCATTAAAAAGTGCACTCACTGGCAGCACTAGAAAGATACAAAGGCGTCTACCCTCTGATTCTAAAGTAAGCTAGAAGCCATTTGAAATAAATTTTTTTCTTTCTAGGAACTTACACAGCAAGAGAAAGGCCAATGATTTGGTTTTCACAGTTGATTATTAACTACCTATCAGCCATCTTTAAAGCCTTTCAGAATGAATTAATCTATCAAACAAAAGAGCAGGAAAGGATCAGTGTTTTGTTGTTATTTTTGTTTGTTTGTTTTAACGATTTTACTTGTTTTTAGAGAGAGGGGAAGAAAGGCACTCGCCCTACTGGGGACCTGGCCCTCAACCCAGGCATACTCACGAGTGGGGATCGAACTAGCGATCCCTTGGTTCACAGGCCAGCACTCAATCCACTGAGCCACCCCAGCAAGGGCAGTGCTTTTTAGCCAAAAGGAAAAAGAAAAGGCTTCCCTTTCTTATTTATCTTCCCATGCAGCAGCTCTGATTTCTTGTCTCACTTCAGCTGCCCAGTCACACTGTAGGACCTCGAATCAATTGTTTTGCATTCATTTTTCCTTCAGACTCAACCAATGATTATTGGGCATCCTTTATGAGTTGGTCTTTTGCTAAATTATCATATACATCTTCTTATCCAAAATTCAAAACAGCCCCACTGAGAGATTTTGAAGGTGGGGACCGTAAAGCTACAGCCACATACGCGGTAGATGACATAGACAATTTTTGATTCCGGATCTCTCCATTCCAATTCCTCCAATTTTCCTGTAACTTCTAGGTTCGGGGAACAGGGGCCTTACATCTAAGACAGTCATGAGCGCACAGGCTGTAGTTATCAACTCTGAATTCCAGAGGTAAAGCTGTAACCACAGTGACCTTACTCAAAGAGGATTGCAGTATATAAGCTATCATACAAAATACACATGCAAATTAACTTACTGTTAGATAACAATGTAAATATATTTATTCAGGGGAAGTTGTCATGTACTGTCTACAGTAACAGCGTTATCTATAGAAGTAAAATGTTTAATAAAAGCTCTTTTCGAAGAAATAATTATCTAACTAGTAGTGAATTGATTACATTGTCACACTTCCAATTAGCCCATCTAATTGCCATAAAGCAAGGGCAGGACAAATATCAATAAAATGAGATGACATGGGAGAAGAGGGGCACGGGGCTAGCATGGCAGGTTTGTTCTATGGACACACAGAATTTTGTTTGTTCTTCTGTCCTGATTTGTAGGAATCTGGATACTGAAACAAAATTATGTTATTTCACTGTATGCTGGTGGCTCTACCTGGTATAATCTTTACCAAACAGCAGAGGACAGCATTTTATAATCACAAATACAAAAATAGCTAAATGAATGAACTCAGTAGCTTCACTTAAAAATAGAGGGGGAAATGGATGTGTCTATTGTGTTTACTAATTTTATTTAATGACCTGTAGGCTACTCTATTCAAGCACAATACATACTTAAGATTTGAGTCTTTTATGTTACAATTTTTTTTTTTTTTTCACTTTCAATACTGTTAATCAGGGACCAAAAGATCCTGTGGGATAATCCTATCAAGTTTCCCACTGTTGTCATGAATAAATAACTGATGTATGAATTAACTTCTTTAGAACAACTTCTCTGAAAAATTACTTTAATGATAAAATGCTGTATTTAGTGGGAACTCACTACATGTGTTATGCTAAACAATACTCCAAGAATGTATTTCAGATCTAGAAGATAGTCTAATAGAAATCTATCCTGTGTCCTTTGAAATTAGATAAAAATACTAAAGTCAAGTAAATTTGCAAATTGCTGTTTTGGGTTTTTTGTTTGTTTGTTTGTTTGTTTGTTTTTTTAATATCTCCTGTACAGTGTCTACCCCCCTACCCAGATCCCATCCCATTACTATCATGCATTGACATGTTGGTCAAAGACAGAAGGAAATGATTTGCTCATGTATTTATTTCCCCCTTAACCATGATTGATTTCATGAGCATACTTTTTTTTGTATTTCTAATACTGTGCACATAGTTTAATGAATAAATATCCATGATGTTAGGAAATGGAAGAACCTACATCTTTTGTCCTGTACTGAATACTTTTTTTATTTTGACACACAAAATATTAGAAAAATTAGATATGTATTGCAATTACTAAATAGAAAAACTAATAAAAATGCCACCAAATAAAATAATTTAATCAGAGAATTATGCATGTATCACTTAGTTGTTGCTGTATAATAAATTACCCCAAAATTTGGCAGCTGAAAACGGCAATTATTATTATATCTCATGAGCCTACAAGTAAGTCAGAGATTGTTTAAGTGCTTCTTTTGAACTTGACAGCTGATCTTAGCTAGGTCAATGGTCTTAGCTAGGGCATGGGGGAACTCAGGTCTGTTCCATGTGTATCTCTCTCTCTTCATCAGCTTGGCCCAGGCAAATTTCCTGGCAATAGAAGAAATCCAAAAGAGCAAGCAGAAAGGCATGAATACTTTTTAAAACTTCTGTATAAATCATATCTGCCGACTTCCCACTGGCTTAAGCAAATTACTTGGTTGAGCCCATTGTCAAGAAATGAGGCAGGTCATTCCACCCACAATGGGAGGACAGTGTAAAGTTATTGTGATGAAAGAGAGTGAAGAACCAGGGTAGTCTTGGCAATTAACCACAGCCTCTATCTCTTACAATTAACAAATTTCCTTAATTATTACTGGGGTTTACAGAAATAAAATTCTCAACATAAGGAATTATTCAACTAATAGCTTTTATATTCTAACAGATGGATAGTAACCTCTTGTTATGTGCCAGGTATTATGAAAGTTACCACTAACACCTCTGCTATCCCCATTTTCCTGATCACATGACTTGATGCTAATTCAATCAATGGCTCTCACATCCTTCCAATTATGTCTACTCTGTTCCTTTGTGGAGACCCCTCTCAGCGTCCTCTGTGAACTCTTTGTCACTAGTCTTTCTTTTTACACATGCTATCACCTCTCTAGGACTAGTCAGCTTCAGAAAAGAGGCACTGTGAGAAAACTTAAAGGAAGAAGCATAAATCAATATATGTTTCTTCTGTACAATAATGAAAAGAAAACCCCACAATGCTGGGAAAATTGGTGGCAATGTATAGAACCAAAAAATTCATATTCTCAAAACATAAACACTTCTTAGGAGCAATGTTTAGAAATAAATGAGAAAAACAAAAATAAACTGGGAGATGAGGGGCAAAAATACATGAACAGTCAATTTGCCAAGGAATGGGTTGTGTTATTGCTTATTGGCCCCTGGCCCTTTGGCCTCCTTATAAATTTAGATTCATAGATGGATAAACTGTCCACTTGGTTAGGTAGGGAAAGTGAGTGAATAATAAGTACAGCAATCACAGGCAACGGTGATACAATATGCTCAGCATTTTACTAGATGTTAAGTGTAAAGAGCTGGGGAAGTGGAGCAGACAGTAGACTCTACATGGGGCAATCCCAAAGGACGTCACGAAGATGAAACACCACGTGTTCAGAGCCTCATGGACATTAGTGTCCAGTTAATGGATACAGGCTTGTCCATTTTGCCAGAGGACAGAAAATAAAGTGCATGTTAAGAAAATATCATTTGTGGCCCCAAGATGAGCAGCGTTAAAGCTCAGCTAAATTGCATACTCAGCCATGGTAGAGGTGATCAGTCAGTTAGGTGCCATGTTGAGGTAAAAGCATCTAGATTTTGCAAGTTATCTTAAAATGTTCTTTCTAGGAGGATATCAGTCCCACATGACATCTGGTAAGAAAAGGCATCAGTGAAGGGAAGCATGTTGAGGAAGGATTCTTCCTTTATGAGACCCAATAGGCAACATGACAAACTCCAGGATTGACTTCAATTGATAAGAATGATGATGGAGATAATGGTATGATAATTTGGCACCTAATTTTTAAAAAGGATTTTATTTATTATTTTTAGAGAGAGGGGAAGGGAGAGAGACATCAGTGTATGGTTGCCTTTCACCTGCCTCCAGGCTGGAAACCTGGCTTGCAACCTGGTTATGTGCCCTGGCTGGGAATCAAACCAGCGACCTTTGGGTTTGCAGGCCGTTGCCTTATCCACTGTGCCACCAGCCAGGGTTACACCCAATTTTTAATCAATTTAGACCCTATTGCATTTTAGAAATTCTTCTTAAGTGTTAACTCAAACGCTTTTAGAGCAGTCTCCTTTATCAAATGTTTGCATGGGAGATGGCACCTGTGCAAGTACACTGCACAGTAAGTGTTTGTACTGTCTGTGTTAAGGGGTTCCTTGCACTGAGGAGAAAATTGCCTATAAAGGTGTCTTTAAAATTCCACCAGGAATTAGTAGATGGTGTGAAGCCAGTTGTGTAATTTGGCAAGACAGCTGCATTTTTATCTAGCTAAATCAGCACTTGGTACTAAACAACTCCTAGAGAATGGCACTTTATTTCAGCATTAGCCATGCAGTGCAGATCCAAGAAATGATAACCTTGTTTTCCCCACCATATTATCACTATGTTTTCAGGAAATGAAGTGTACAGATTTCAAAATTCAGTTCTCTTCACATGGAAGATGCATGAGCACATCTGTGATTTCAGGCCTCCAGCTGATTTAGTAGCACATGATTCAAATACTGTTAGACAATCTGCATTTTTAAATGTCCAGGTTTCTAACATGCACAGCATTTCTGAGGGAAGTAAATGATTATCTAGGAGATGCTGCAGATTAAAAAAAAAAAAAAAAAAAAAAACCTATTATATTTACATAGAACATGAAAATACCTTCATTGCTTGAATGAAATCATTTTTTTAAATACAGAAAAGAATCATACACAAAGAAATACTATAAGGAATCAACTTTCAAAATGAGGGGAGCTTGAGAATGCATTGCTTCACTAGAAAGCTGTTTATAACTCATGAACAATGATATGGGTTTAATAAGGGAATGAAATATAAATAAATATCCCTGTGGCAGATGAAGATTATGAAGTACATCTTGGAGGTGAGATCTGATTGAATAGTGTGAACAATGGTGACTGTTCAGTGATTGAATGTTCGACATTTTGCTACAACCTTCAGTTGATTATCACCCTGAAAAGGTTATCATTAAAATTTTAAGGATTTTTATGGAAGTTCACATTTTCAGTAGGATAACAATTATGCCACATGCAGATGACTTGAATTGATGTTTTTACCAGACATACAAGTGGCCAATGAACAAACAAAATGATGCTCAACTTCACTAACCAACAGGGAGATAGATGTACATCAAAACCCCAAGGAGATATCACCTCATACCTCTCAGAATGGCTATTATCAAAAAGAAAAGAGGTAAGTATAGGCAAAGATGTGGAGAAAAGGGAATTCAAGTGCACTGCTGGTGGGAACACATAGCCACTATGGAAAACAGAATGGGCTTTTTAAAAAAAGATTAAAAAGAAAATGATCATATGATTTAGCAATTCTACTTATGGGTACATATCTGAAGAATGTGAGTTTAGGATCTTGACATAATACCTGCACCCCTCTCCCTGGTCACTGCAGCATTATTCACAATAGCCAAGATGTGTAAACAATGTAAATGTCTGCCAGCAAATGACTAGATGAGAATATTTCAGCCATAGGAAAAAAATAATTTTGGGACAACATGGGTGGACCTTGAAGGCTAAATAAAATAAACCAGAGAAAGACAAACACCATACAATCTTGACTTATATGTGAAAATTAAAAAAGCCAAATTCATAGACACAGATAGCTGAATGGTGTTTGTCAAAGTCTGAAGCATAGGAAAAATGTGGAGATACTGGCCAAAGGGTACAAACTTCCAGTTATATGATCAATAAGTTCCAGGGATCCAATGTACAACACAGCAATTATGGTTAACGAGATTGTATTATATACTTGAAAGTTGCTTAGAGAGTAGAGAGTAGAGAACATTTTAAATGTTCTCACTATAAACAGACACACATACACACAAAGATAATTATGTGAGGTGATAACCCATAATGATGCTGGTGATAACTAACCATATTATGGAAATCATTTGACAATATATATGTGTATCATATCATCACATTGTAAGTTTAAGGTTATGTGTCAATTATATCTCAATAAAGTTGTAAAAAGGTAATCAAAAGCTATAGAAAAGAATTATGCCACACTGAAATTTGATGTCTTACTTTAATTCTTATTAATAATTCCTCAATTTTTTATTGTTCTTATTGATTTGAGCAGCTACATAAAAAGGCCACTAAATTTTCTCACCATTTCTAATTCTCAATTCTGCTTTTTTTGTTTTTTACCTCTAGGCTTAGGAGGTGGCAAAATTATACTGAACTAAGCTTATCCTTAAAGAGTTTCACCCCCCTTTTTGGTGTCTTTTTCCTTTATTAATCTCCTTTATACAAGCCCAAGGCTTCAACATTAGATATTTCCCTTTTCCAGAAAGAAAGATACTAAGAAAAAAAAAATTGTATATAGGTGCTAATTAACAATTTAGTTCAATTTAATCCAACCTACTCATTTATTTAACAGGGTTTTTTTTTTTTTTTTTTTTTTTTAAGATTTTATTTATTATTTTTAGAGGGAGGGGAAGGGAGAGAGGGAGATAGATATCAATGTATGATTGCCTTTCACCTGCCTCCAGCCACAGACCTGGCTGGAGACCTGGCTTGCAATCTGGTTATGTGCCCTGGCTGGGGAATTGAACTAGCACCTTATCCACTGTACTACCAGCCAGGGCTATTTAACAGGTTTTTATTGAGTACTGATTTCAATGTGTTCTGTATTTCACATCTGGGCAAAATATTAGCAACTTTTCATTAGTTTTCAGAGATGCTTATATTTTTAGAAAGGGTTGGTGTATATTCAGAAAGGGGACATGCTTGATCCTAGGACAGAGCATAGAGCAGCATGTTCAGAACTGCATAGACCTGAGTATGATTTTAGAACATTTTTATTGTCTGTACGTTAGAAGAACTGCAACTGCAAATACTTTAGGGCTGGAACTTAAGGAGAGTGTGTATCAGAGGAGACGAAATGCTAAGAAATAGATCTGCGTATAAAGCCAGATTGAGGATTAGCTTTTTTTGGAAGAGTTTTTCCAAAAGGCAACGGGGCATCATTAAAGTGATATTAAGCTAAGATGTAACATGGTAAGTTTGGGATTTTCAAAAGACATTACAAGGGGCGATTTGCAAATGGAGTGGAGGCGAAGAAGAACAATTAGACCTAGGAGAACAATTAGGAAACTATGGGTGGTTATGAGGATCCAGACACACAGAGCAGCTTTGGGGTCGGGGAGAGAGGGAGATCAGTGGAAGAAATGGCAAGTGTTAGAATCTATAAAATTGAATTAACTTGCACACTTGTTTGTTCACATGCTCAGTGTGTGTGTGTGTGTGTGTGTGTGTGTGTGTACACGTGACATTCTATTTGGAAGTTACACATCACTTCCAATCAAAGTAACACAGTGCTTCCTAAAAATTAAGCTTTCCAAATAGGGAATGGGCTGCCTTGTAAAGATGTCATTGGAGTCACTCAAGCACAGGCTGAAAGTTGTGGTTGGGTGTGTAAATCAGACTTAGATTAGATTAGTAGTGCCCAACATTGTCCCCAATTAAATTTCCCTTGGTCCATTATAGCAAAATGAGATGAGTGAGGGTGATGTAGTGATTTTGTCCAGTTAATGGGTTGAAAAAAAAAGTAAAAATCTTCAGTTTGTGATTCTTTCCTAAAATTTTACAGCTATAATTCCTTTCTTATTTTCCTTTAGTAAGTGTTTTAAAGTGTACACATCTGGTGCAATAGAAAGTCGGAAACACTCGATTGAGCCACCGTATATTTATTCATTTTAATGACATGGAAGATTTCAGCTCTGGAACCTGCTAGACTGATGGCCTTTGAGGGGCCTTTTGGAATCTTAAATTGTGTGCTTCTATCAGAAAATGCCTGCCTGGAGGAGTGCTTTCATGCAGATCCACAGAATGGTGTGATTGACATTATTCAACCTTCCATAAGACAAACCAGTTGTCTCAGACTACACCTGCGGACAAAGCTCCCTAAGTTTCCAAGGACAGGTTTTATTTTTTTTTAGAGAGGAAAATTCTAAAGTGAAATTGATGATATCTTACAAACCTTTGCTCAAATATGCCTTTCACTGCAAAATACAACACTGAAACAAAAAGCATTAAAAACCAAATTGCCAGCATCACTTACCAAAGTCGGCTATTTTGGAGGACCCCACATGCAGACCTACAGACCTGTGTCAAGGTATTTTTCATGTGTAACTTCTGAGTCCTGAGGGGACCAGCAGTTCAGATTCCCATTCCTTCAGGTGCTGCTGACAAGCAATGCCATCAACTAAGCTTCACATCACAGAAGGGGGTCTCTAAGTGCCTGTGCAGGCAAATGCTACAGGATTTCAAATGGAAATGACATGAATTAATTTCCCGAGAAGAACAAAAAGAGAAGGGAAAATCAAGAAGAAAGACAGCTTCTTGTAACACAATATGCAGATTAATGGCACCCACTGATTGATTGAGGTGTCAAAAATGTGCCTTTCAGATACAAATGAAGCTCCTGAAAGAGTTTGGGGCTCTCTAGCCTCTCAGATTCATCTGAAATATTAACAGATAAAATCAAGGCAGAAGTATGTGCTTCTTTCTCTGGTTTTGGTTATTTCTTTGTTTTTAGTTTTTGTGTGTTGGTTTGGTTTATATATTTTTTGTTATCTATCCCCAAAGCTAACCATTTGAACAGTAGCCCCTTGGAATAATAGGATTAAGATCCATCTAAAAGCATCTCATTGTATGAGAGATAAATGAGCATTTTTCATATTGACGTAAAATCCCACTGTTCCTGGAATCAACCTTGCAGCCATTCTTTCACTTGTCTGACATCATCTGCTCTTGCACCTCAGCTTCTCCAGCTGTCAGGACTTCTTGCTGTGTGACTATAGGGTCTTGGCAATAACTATTCCCTAAGCCTAACATAGTTCCTCCCTTGCAGGTACTGATTTTTCTGATCTTCTAAGACAGGCCATCTTTCCCCAGAAGTAGCCCAATGCTTATCACATGTTTTAATTTTGAGCACAATGATGATCTGATAGTCTGCTTAAAAAAAAATTGTGGAGTTGTCTAAATCTGCATGAATGTGTTCCTGAGTGCAGGGAGGTTGCTGTTCTTGTTCACAGCCCTATTCCCTAGTCAGAATTCACAGAGAAGATACTGAATTCAAATGTTTGAGAGGAGAGGTAAGAAAGTAAAAGATGTGGATGCCAACTACAGTATTGGGAGAAAGTCAAAGTTGAGACTTGAGAAGAAGGCATGCTGTTCCTTTGCAGCTATTCTATAGTCACCCTTAGGTAGGGCTTGGTTTAATGATGACTATGCATCCAGTCTTATTTATGTCTTGTCAAGTATGAAAATAATTTATGTACTAACTTTTAGTCATACATATGGTGAGTAAAACTTAGACACTTGAGTCTAATACCTGAAGTTTTAATATTGACTCCACTCCCTCCTAGCTGTGTGACCTTGGATAAGTCACTTAACCTCTCTAGGCCTCAATGACCTTACCTGTCACTGGCACATCTATACCACACAGTGATGAAAATTGAAATGAAATAATGCATGTGAAGTAGCACAGATGCTGGCATTTAATGAGCCCTCATTAAGTATTAGTGGTAATTTCTATTATTAATAAATATATTACATCCAGCTTTCAGTCACTTTGGGTCCTCTCTCCCCTTCCGCATATTGTTAGTTGACCAGCCAGATTTTTTTCTTTCTTTCTTTTTGTCTTTTTTTTCCTTTTTAGCTATGCTTTAATAATGCAGCAAATGTGACCCCCCCCACACACACACACACAAATAGAACCTCACTCTTTGGGAAAGTTTTCCTGGATATCTCCTGGATATATCAGCCACCATACCAAACTAGAGGTTAAAGTTACTGAGATCTACACAAATATATAGCAAAATGAATGTTAAAATTATTTCTGGAAGCATTATCAAAGAAAATGTTATTTTGTCCTTCTCTTCCCTACAGTTAGTTGCTGTATCTTTAAAGAGTTCAAATGTATCTTCCCCTTAAGTTTCTGAAGAAATCTTTAAAATACAGTGCAAACTTGAATTGTTTTTGCCTTTCTGGGTCTCAGTTCACCTGTTCTCAGGAAGCATAAGAATTCCTAACACAGCCACTATTCACTTCATGATCGTGAGGTGAAATCTGGTTTCTCAGGTTCAAAACCAGAGTCATTTTCAAAACTCCCCCTCACACACACACCACACACACACACACACACACACACACACACACACACACACCCATTCCTCTCCTTGACCGGCTCTGTGGTTCTTCTATGGGTCACATTTTTGTGAGTGTTTCCCTTTCTGGACACCCCACATGCTTTCACTCCAGCTCAGACTCGAACACTATCCTAGTCCCAAACCATCTCTTAGTTCCTGGTCTCCTCTCCTTCAATGGACCCCACTCACAGTTAGCTGATACATCACTGTAAATGCCAGCTGCCATTCAAAGCAGCAAGGAACATCCATTGAGTGCTTACTATGTGTCAGGCAGGGTACCACGCACTCCACACGCATAATCATTTAGCTACAGCTTCAGAGACGGACATGTCCAATTTCGGAGCATCTCATTGATTATATCCACATTCCTCACTCTCTGTTATGTGGCCTTGACCTCACTCTACCATTTAGTATTTAATAATGTCAGGCAAGAGTTGTAATCTCAAAAGACCCCAGCATCCTCATCTGTAACATAAGGAAAATAATATTATAGCTTCATGATGTTATGGTAGGGTTTCTTATCTGTGGCACAGTTGGCATTTTGACTTAGATATGTCTTTGCTTTGGGGGTGTTCTATGCTTTGTAAAATTTAACAGCATCCCACCCTCATTTTGAAGATTGAAACATCTCTAGACATTGTCTAATTATCTCCCCACTGCAAACATATTGAAAACTAGTATTAGGACGATTGCTTAGGTACATTTATATGCTGGGAGTAAACAGTTCTCTGCAGTCCCTTAGTTCTTGGGACCATCCTATGTGCTCCCCATTTCCCCAGCATAACCAGAGGACTTGTGGCTCCCAAGATTATCCTAGGTTCCCCTGCCTCCTTACTTTGTGGTTAATTCCAACGCAACAACTCTCTGCCCTCCTTTTACCTTGCATAGTCTTACCCATCCTCCAGAATTCTTCTCCTACCAGAAGTTTCTCCTAAGTCTTCCCAACAGAATGAGTATTTCTCCCTGTAACTACTTTCACCATATTTTTTGTACTTTATTCATGATCTTTATTTACATTCTGCCATATTATACAGTTATGGGTATAATGGTATCATCTCTCATGTTGGGACTAAAAGCTCCATAAGAATGAAATTCTTTCATGTTCTGTCTCTAGCTACTCTAGAAGCCAGCACAATTTGTGGCATGTATTAGTTGTGGGACCTGCATGTGTGAATGAGTCAAGATTTTGCAATGGAGAGGTTATCCTGGATATTCAAGGTGGACATGATGGAAACACAATATACTTCCAAGAGGAAGGAAAAGAAGATTCATTTTTCTTTCTCAGTTTGTGAAATTAAGTTTGGAACACAAAAGAAATAAGTGACTTCTTAAAAGGCAGTGTCCAAAAATGTTAGGTAAACTAAAAAAATGTTAGAGAATAAAAAAATTAAAATTATATCCTGATACTTGATGAAATAATCAGATCATTAAGCCAGTTGAGGTTTATTGTGTAAATTATTCATGCCACTGCCTTAGTTCTCCACTTCTTTTTGCACATGTAGAAACAGCTGAGAAAGAATTATAGTTGTTATTTAAAAACTATTAAGTGATTTGCCTCTTGATGGAATCTATATTCTCCTGCTAGAAACAGAATTTACCATATAAAGGAGATGCAAGCAAATCTACATTAATGCTTTGTTCACCAAGAGGGAGGGCCAAGAAGGCACCACTGGTGGGAATGATGCACGTTACACAAGAAACTTAACTTTTCTTTCTGGTTCTATTTGTTGTCTTAGCAAAGGCGGCCTCCACGCCAAATTTATTTGTTATAGTAGGTGCAACTTGCTGCCCTCCAAGGGGTTAAAACCTAGACGAGCTTATACATAACCACTGTTAAATGATAAGGTTTCGATAAAGTAGAAAAGACTTTGATAACCTATTTGGGAAACATGAATTAAAGACTCAACATCAACACTTAATACCATTGTCACTATGTTAGGCTTAACAATGACCCTCTCAAAAATGTTCACATCCTAATCCCCAGCACCTGTGGATATGTTATTTTCTGTGGCAAATGGGACCTGCATGTGTGAATGATTCAAGATTTTGCAATGGAGAGATTATCCTGGATTATCTAGGTGGGCATGATGTAATCACAATATACTTACAAGAGGAAGGAAAAGAAGATTCATTTTTCTTTCTCAGTTTGATTATATACAAAATTAGAATAAAAATAGTACTAGCCTCATGGGTTGTTTCTAGGGTTCAATAGATATGAAAATTAATACAAGCTGAATGGATGTATGTAAAATATTTGTCACATGCAAACATCATTTTTGCCATTCCTGTCATTACTTTTAACAGTTTTCTTGACATATAACCCACATGCCATGCGATACACTCACTTAGATGTACAAATCAGTGGCTTTTAGTGTATTCACAGTTGCACAACCATGCCATACCCTTCTTTTAGAATATTCTGTCACCTCAGAAAGAAGATGCCCTCACTCTGCCTTAAGCCACTGATAATTTACTTTCTGTTTCTATAGATTTGCTCTTCTGTATTCTGATTGATTTGGAAGTATATTCATATCATTCATATTCAACATTTTCTATAAATGAAATCATACCATATGTAATCTTTTGTGTCTGATTTCTTTTACTGAGCATAGCATTTTCAATGTTCATGTCAAAGGACATAACAGTATTTCATTCCTTTTTATTTTGTTTTATTTTAATTATTTAAAAACATACCCTGGCCACCATAATAGGCCATATTTTACTTTCTTAAAGATTTTATTTATTATTTTCAGAGAGAATGGCAGGGAGGGAGGAAGAAAGGGAGAGATACATCACTATATGGTTGCCTTTCACCTGCATCCAGCTACAGACCTGGCTGGAGACCTGGCTTGCAACCTGGTTATGTGCCCTGACTGGTTATCAAACCAGCAACCTTTGGGTTTGCAGGCCAGCACCTTATCCACTGAGCAACTCATTCCTTTTTATTGTCAAATAATATTCCTTTACGTGGATATGCTACATTGATTCCAGTTATTATCATTGCCAGGGAAGAATGTTTTTATTGGTAGAGAATGGAGGAGGAAGGGGCAGAGTCATGAGCCCAGTGGCTGCCCAGCCACCCAAAAGAAGCAGGAAAATATATTTGACTAGAGAAGGAAAAAGGTGGTTTTGAAGGAGGCTGAAAATTGTATGCCAGAGACTCATATTCTTTCTAGGGATGGTCCTCCCTGAGGTTCAAGGTAACCAGGTGATTCATTCATTCTAAATGGAGGCAAACTAATGCAGAAGAAATTTCCACTTCCTCACTAACCTTGCTAGCATGAGCAAGTCATGAAACTTCTTGAAATGTCCTACAAACATCTCCCTAGCCCTCCAGTCCTCCCTCACGGCCCCAGGCTCCACTCGCCAGCCCCCTGTGAGGAGCAATGTTCATGTAAGGGAATGTGTTTTATTAATAGGAATATATTTCTAAAGTACAAAAAGACTCCGAGAGGACATTACGCATTTTGAAATAGTTCCTGTTGAACAAAGAATGCTTTAGAGATCCCTGGTTTTCTTAGGAATTGATAGATAAATAAAGAACAAGTCAGGACCTCCAGCTAGCTACGGGGGTTGGTTGAAAATGCTTCCTCACAGGTGCTGACACCAGGCAGGCAGCCCTCTACACTATTTACCGTTGTTACACAGTGCTTGCTCTAATTTCCTGGATATGGTAATAGTTCAATAAACTCATTTTGTTGAAGCCAAAACCTGATCACATGTTACAGTGTGTCAATCAGTGTGCGCATGACTTTCTTGTGGTATTTTTAAAATTGCATTCATTATGCTATGTTAGTTGTCTCAAGTTTTCCTACTTTGCCCCACTCAACCCAGCCTCCCCCACACCCTGTGACGATTCCCCACTCTGTTGTTCATGTCCATGGGGCACACATATAAGTTCTTTAGCCCTGTGCCTATTCTGTAACTACCCATTTGTACCTCTTAATCCTTTCACCTTTCCCCCATTTCCCAGGATACCCCTCTCAACTGATCATCCCCATGTTTTCCATGTCTGTAATTCTGTTCAGTTCGTTTGCTTAGTTTATTTTAGATTCCATTGTTGTTCTTTATGTATGTATTTTTGTTTTAATGTTCATAGATTTTTAAAATTTTATTTTATTGTTGTTGGATTACATCCATTCTAATGTTCATAGTTTTGATCGTCTTTTTCTTAAATCTTTTTAATATTTTATAGAGTAATGGTTTGGTGATGATGAATTCCTTTAGATATACCTTGTCTGAGAAGCACTTTATCTGCCCTTCGATTTTATGATAGCTTTGCTAGATAGAGTAATCTGGGTTGTAGGGTCTTGCTTGTCATCACTTTGAATACATCTTGCCAGTCCCTTCTGGCCTGCAAAGTTTCTTTCGAGAAATCAGCCACCAGTCTTAAGGCAATGTCTATGTAGGTAATTCTCTGTTTTTCTCTTGCTGATTTTAAGATTGTCTCCTTATCTTTAACCTTTGGCATTTTAATTATGATGTGTCTTGGCATGGTCCTTTTTGCAACCATCTTGTTCGGGATTCTGTGCTGGACTTGTCTGTCTATTTCCTTAGCCAAATGAAGGACGTTTTCCTTTTTTTGTTGTTATTTTTTCAAATAAGTTTTCAATTTCCTGTGCTTTCTCTTCTCCTTCTGGCACCCCTGTGATGCAAATGTTTAAATGCTTAACGTTGTCCCAGAGGCTCCTTACAGTATCCTCATTATTTTTTATTATTTTTTCTTTTCCCGGTATTGATTGAATGTATTTTGCTTCTGTATTCTCCAAATCATTAATTTGATTCTCAGCTTCTACTATTGATTTCCTGTGAATTGTTATTAATTTCTATTAGTGTCTCCTTCATTTCTGATTGGATCATTTTCTATGTTGCTGAAGTACCCACTGAGTTCCTTATAATCAGTGTTTTGATCTCTGCATCTAATAGATTGCTTAGCTCCATTTTGTTTAGTTCTTTTTCTGAAGTTTTGGTCTGTACTTTTATTTAGGCCATGTTTCTTTATCTTCTCATTTTGGCAGCCTCCATTTGTTTCTATCTATTAGAGAGAGCTGCTTTGACTGTGTGTTTTGGTAAGGTGGCCTAATGCAGCAAGTGGCCTCTAGGGTCCAGTGGCAGAGCCTTCTCTATTCCCCAAGCTGGGTGCTCGAGGTGCATCCTCTGTGTGGGATGAGCACTCCCTCCTCTTATAGTTGAGTCTTGATTGTTGTCAGCAGGTCAACAGGAGGAATTTACCCAGACCAGAGAGTTGGTAGGAATGGCTATGACAACTGGCTGGCAAACACCTCCTTCTGTAGCTTGTGGAGATGGTTGGGTGATAGTTCTCTGACATGGTCTATAACTGTTCACTGGGTGTGCAGTCTCTGGGGTTTCCTGGGTAGTGCAGGCTCAGGTCAGCCACCACCTATGTTCTGTGTGGGGCCCCAGGGTGTAAGCTATAATGTGATCTGCATATGCCTGTTCCTAATGCCAGGTCTGGGGACAATCAGGGAGAAGTATGAAGGCTGGATTCAACTGTTGCTTATTTGAGTGGGATTTAGAAAGGTTTGAAGTCTGCACCTAGACCAGTTATTCATATGTAAAAGCCAACTTGGGTGGGCCTATAAGTTGGATGGTGCAGAGCCGTAGGTGACAACCAGGGCAGGGCTAAAGGTGCTGGCCAGGTTGATGGAGATTCTCTTATGGTATTGCTGCACTTTGGCTATGCTTGAGGGAGGACTCAGAAAAGGAAAAATGGCCAATATCTGCACTTCTCTCTGGAAGAAAGCTGTCCCCAGATCTCACCCTGTTGCCAGACACTTCAGTTCCTCCTCATATGCCACTGGTGCTCTTTAAGGTGCTTCCCTGGTGCTATAGCCCAAAAGGAGTAAGGGCCTTGTTTGGTGCAAGGCCCTCCAAGGGAGATCCCTGAGAATCCTGAAGTTTCTTCTACTGATACAACCCCCACTGGTTTTTGTAGCCAGAAGTAATGAAGACTTATCTTCCTAGCACTGGAACCCTGGGCTGGGTGTTCTGGTGTGGAGCTGGAATCCCTTGTTCCTAAGATATCTCACTATTTTTTATTTACCACACATAGGTTTGGGACCAGCCATCTCCACTCCTCTGAGCCTCCTATCCATCTGGAAGAATGTGGTTTCTTTAATTACTTAGTTGTTGGATTTCCATACAGCTTGATTTTCTGATGTTTCTGAGTGGCATTTGTTCTGTAGTTTAGCTGTAATTTTGTTGTGATTGTGCAAGGAGGTGACCTGTGTTTACCTACACCTCTGTCTTGACCAGATGGTCTCTGTTGTGTTTTTCTCATGTTATAGTATTCTTAATGAAACAGTAAAGAGGTATTATTGATAATAATCTAGTTCACATTTAATGAATGTGCACTCTATGTCAGATGGTGTGCTAAATTTTTTAATTCATTGACTCAATAATCTTCCTTTCATGGAGGACTTAAAGACAATAGAAGTAAGTAACTTTTTAGTTTAATAAATAATAAGCAAAGTTGTGGCTTTAAACCAGTTTGATCTAAAGGCAAAGTTTTAATAAGGATTTTGGTTTACTTTTATTTATTAGAATTATGTACAATAATCACATACTATCTTGTATATGAAGATTGTGGACTATTAAAAAAAAAAGGATTGGAGGGATATTTTGCTTCATTTAAACTCTACTTAGAAATTCCCTGAAAAGCATAAATATCAATTGTGATGCTTAGTCCTCTACTAAAGGTTCACCTGACCTGTTTCCTCATATTCCTTAAAGAAACAGAGAACCCCTCATATCCTTTGTGTCATTGTTTCTGCCAAAATAGAAAATGTCTCTATATTCTTTGCCACCATACTTTATTTTGTCATTTTTAGCCAAACTTTTCAGAACTCTACTCATCTCTGAATCTTCTGCCATCAAGGCGGAAGCCACCCAGACATTCTGTTAATATCTTCAGTGTGATTGATATTTCTTTCTTCCAGTGTGGCAAGATAGCATATGCGTATATGTGGGCAAGCATATATATGTCTATGTTAATGTGCATCTGTTCCTCTCATCTCTGTCACAGATATGAAGCTCCTAGGGTGTGTCTTTGCTTCCCTCCACAGGAGAGGGCATTTGTGCACCTGGGGAACCCCTGTGCCTCACTCTGTGACATCATGCATGTGTTTAGGGAACATTTACTGAATGAGTAAGGATGTTCAGTGATGACAATGACAGTCTTGAAGGAACATCTCACACAGGGATGAAACAAAATCATGCACAAATAAAACTACAACTGGTGAGCTCTCTCGGGTGTTTTATTTATAAGTATTCTCTGCTGAAATTGCTACGGGATGACTGAGACTTAGCAGGTAATTTTCATTTCACCTGTTTTCCAAATAGCTATTATGTGATAAACACAAAATACTTAGAATGCACTTTCCGCTTTTATATATGATACATTGATAGGATGATATATTCTTTTATTCACCTTCCCCTTTAAAACTATGGAGTTCATTCATATCTTATTTACCATGGATATGTTTATTGTATTATGGCAAAAAGAAAAAAACTAAAGATGAATAATGGATTCTCACTCCCCTATTTTGTTGTAAAAAATATGAAAAATTGAAATTCTGAGTCCTGTGAGCTTCTTGTTTGATTATATCTGATGTCAGTATTTTAAAATTATTATTGTTACTTTAAACAAGTCATCTTAAATAAACATTATAATATATTCTGTTTTGCACTGAATAAAAAGAGCTTCCAAAGTTTAAGAAAATTTCAACTGTACTGCACAATTTTTTTTCCTTTAAAAAGACAAATGCATAGATTTTAATCCCATAACTACCCTCTTTCCACTGAAATGACCTCAAACAAGTTACTTACTTTCAACCCTTTCAGTGTCTTTATCTCAAAACTGAAGGTAGAAAGGGTGCTGTGAGGATTCACTGATATATTCATGTGAAGAAACTTAGGTCTAACTATATGTATGCATAGGAAGTTCTTCCTCCATTACTGTTATCTGACATAGTTTTATGATGATAGTAATGATAAATAGACCAAGATAAGTAGGCTCCTCCACAAAGGCACCAATTCCAAACCTCTTAAAAGAGAGGTTCCTAAGCTTTGGCAGAAACACAGATGCACTGAAGAATGCTCAGTGAAAGCAATTTCCAAGGAACCTAGAGCTACAATAGGCTCCTTCATCTTAACCTTAGGTATCCAGGACCCATTACCTCAGAGACATGAGTTGTTCCATGATTTCAGTGTGGGAATCATTTCCAATATTCTAGGAGAAGGAGTGAAGTCAATAAACTGGAATCTAAAAATCAAAATAAATGAACAAACAAAACAGAAACAAATTCATAGGCACAGAGAACAAACTGAGGTTGCCAGATGGGAGGGGGGTTGGGGCACTAGATGAAAAAGGTGAAGGGATTAAGAAGTACAGATTGGGCTCTGGCTGGTAGCACAGTGGATAAGGTGCTGGCCTGCAAACCCAAATGTCACTGGTTTGATTCCCCAGCCAGGACAACGTAACTGGGTTGCAAGCCAGGTCTCCAGCCAGATCTATAGCTGGAGGCAGGTGAAAGGCAACTATACATTGCTATCTCTCTCCTGCTCTGCCTCTCTCTCTCCCTTTCCCTCTCTATGAAAAATAATAAAATCTTAAAAAAAAAAAAAGTACAGATTGATAGTTACAGAATAGCCACAGGGATGTAAAGCACAGCTTAAGATATATAGTCAATAATAGTGTAATAGCCATAGATGGTGTTAGGTGGGTGCAATTATTTTTTTTTGGGGGGGGGGGTCAATTCATAAGTTATATAAATGTCTAACCACTATGCTGTACACCTGAAATTAATATAATATTGAATGTCAACTGTAATTGAAAATAAATAAATAAATAAATAAATAAATAAATAAATACAGTCTCTGATAGATGTTTAAAAAATCTGGGTGAAAGAAGAGCAGTGACTTTAGTATTTAGTCCTTTTCAAAGACTTGATAGCAGTTGTACAATGGCTTAAAGTCTCCCAAATAACATGTTGGTACCTTCCCTTAAGCCCTTTTTTTTGCACATGATCAGATTGCAGAATTATGACTTGATCACTTGAGTTGCTCTGAAACTCATGCCCTCCTTTCACTGAGCTCCAAGTACCTACCACACCAAGAGTAATCTTGGCTTAACTTTCCTGCTTAGCTGCACATATATTATTGTCTTTCCTTTTGACCATCTTGAATGTGCCTTTTTAATCCTTAGTTCTGGCAATTATGTCTCCCACTTTTCTTTTTTAGTCCTGTTTATAAATGGTCAGCCGGTTTAATTTATGTTAACTTTAAGCTCCTCCCCATCCTCTTTACCACATTGTTTAGAGATGGTAGCCCTTCAGAAGATATTATTACTGTCATATGTTAGGACAATAGGAGTCACAGCTCAGTCTCATTCCCAGCAAAACGTGGTAGTTTTACAGATTCACCTCCTTCAAGGCCTCCTTCTGGAGTGAAAAGAATAGCAATTATGAAATAGTAGTATGTGGGGATTTCAAGTCAAGATGGGGGCATAGATAAACACACTTTGCCTCCTCATATAACTACAGCAACAATTATAACTAGACTACAAAATAACTATCACCTAGATTCATCAGAAAATTCAGCTGTATGGAAGTCTGACAACCAAGGGTTTATAAAAACCCATTCATCCAGATGGGTAAGAGTGGCAGAGAGAAGGAGAGGGGCAGAGATGTGGAGGGGCACAGAGAGCGGAAGAGAGACACGGAGACGGAGACGCAAAGTGGTGCAGAGAGGCAGAAGAATGAGCAATCTCATCTTCACATGTGGGGGCTAAAATGTGGCAACGATACTTGGAAGTGAGCGATCCAAGCCCCAGACCAGACCCCAGCCCAGGATTCCAGGGCCAGGAAATAAGTCCCCATAGCTTCTGGCTGTAAAAGCCAGTGGGGTTGGGGTGACAGAAGGAACTCAGGACTTATGTGGACCCACTCACTGCAGGACTCAGCACTATGGCAACAGCTGGAAGGGCACAGTACCATAGGGGAGAAGGTGAAGTGACTGGCATTAGGGCAAGTGCTGGAAGACAGCTTCCTTCTAGATAAATCTCCAGAGGTCAGGAAGTAATATTGTCCCCTTTCTCAGCCCTCCCGCACACAGAGCCACAAAGTGGTGTGACATAGGTTGCCTCGTTCTGGTGGTGACCTAAGGCTCTGACCCACACCATTTATAGGTGCCTTTTCTACAATAGGCCCCACTATTGTAGGGAGTCAAGGCAGAACAAACACAGGGAGGCTGCCTAATTGATGAGACAAAGAAATATGGTCCAAATGAGAGAACAGAACAAAACTCCAGAAAAAGAACTAAATGAAATGGAGAAAAGCAACCTATCAGATGCAGGGTTCAAAACACTGATTATCAGGATGCTCAAAGAACTCATTGGGTACTGCAACCATATAAAAAAGACCCAGGCAGGGTCTTTTTTTTAAAGCAACCAATGAAGGTTGCTTTAAGAGGAATAAAAGAAAAATCTACAGGGAACCAACAGTGGATGGGATGAAGTCAAGAATCAAATCAACAAATTGAAACATAAGGAAAAAAAAAACAGCATTCAATCAGAATAGCAAGAAGAAAATATAATTAAAATAATAAGGATAGAATAATGAGGCTCTGGGACATCTCCAAACATAACTACATTAAAATCATAGGGATTCAAGAAGGAGAAAAGGAAGATCAAGAAACTGAAAACTTATTTGAAAAAATAATGGAAGAAAAGTTCCTTAATTTGGTGAAGGAAATAGGCACACAAGTCCAGTAAGCATAGAGAGTCCCAAACAAGCTAGATCCAAAGATGGACACACCAAGGTATATCATAATTAAAATGCCAAAGGTGAAAGATAAAGAGAGAATCTTAAAAGCAGCAAGAGAAAAGCAGTTACCTACGAAGGTGGTCCCATAAGATACCAGCTGATTGTGCAAAAGAAACTTTGTAGACTAGGAATGACTGGCAAGAAATATTCAATGAAAAGCAAGGACCTATAACTTAAATTACTCTATCTATCATCTAGAATGGAAGGGCAGATAAAGTGCTTCCTAGGCAAGGTAAAGCTAAAGGAGTTCATCATCACCAAGCTGTCATTACATGAAATGATAAAGGAACCTATCTAAAAACAAAAGATCAAAACTATAAATATTACATTGCAACTAATTCACAATTATGAACAACTGACTCTAAAAACCTAACTAAGTTAACAGGCAGAACAGGAATAGAACCATAGATATTGAAAACATTTGGAGACTTATCAGCTAGAAGGGGGAAGGTGGAGAATGGGGGAAAGGGTGAAGGATTTAAGAAGTACAAAATGGTAGGTACCAAATACACAGGGGGATGTTCCGAATAGTATAGGAAATGGAGTAGCCAAAGAACTTATATGCATAAACCATGGACATGACCTAAGTAGGGGGATTGTCAGAGGGCATCGGGGTACCAGGTAGATGGGGGAAAAAGTCGTAAAATTGGGACAACTGTAATAGCATCATCAATAGCACATACTAAAAGAAAATAAAACATTAAGACTGGAAAAGTATCTTATGATATGGATATTTCTATGCCAAATCTTTCTCTTAAAAACTATGGGTACTCTTGTTTGGGGAAAATGTTAATTTGGTGGTAAAATTGCACCTCATTTTTATAATTAACATATTTTGAAAATTTGGTTTTTTGGTGAATTATGTAGTGAATGGTCACATATATGTGAATTAAACAAATATTTGAATGCCTATTATAGGGATTAATGACGTACAGGTAAATAAATATAATATTTGCCCTTGAGGGAAAAAATGGTAGTATTCGGGTATTTCTTTTAAAAAGTGAGATGGGTTATTTATTTTCCTTCAAAGGACTTTTAGTTTGTAATTTATTTTACTCTTTCAATTTATATACTCACATGTCTATTTGTTTCCTGTTTTATAGAATAGAATATATAAAAATAATATCATAATTCCATTACTCATTTCTATATGTACATAGAAATGCATAATATATGTAATATATAAATTACTGATATCACATTTTATCTAATTTCCTATAACCAGTTTTTTTAATGTATTTATTTTTTTAGAGAAAGGGGAAGGGCAGGAGAAAGAGAGGGAGAGAAATATTTATGTGAGAGAGAAGCATCAATTGGTTGCCTCTTCCATGTACCCCAACCGGTACCACAACCCATGCATGTGCCCCGACCAAAGATGGCACCAACTGCCTTTTGCTTTGTGGAACAATGTCCAACCAACTGAGCCAAACTAGTGAGCGTTTCTATAACCAGGTTTTAAAATTAATAATGCTTTAGGAATATATTTCCACATGCATACATTCAGAGCAACAGCATCATTATTAATGGCTCTATGGTGTTTATACCAACAATCCCTATTGTACCACATCCTTTAGTTTCAGATACTTAGTTTATTTCTCATATATTGGAACTATTTACAATACTACAATGATTATCCATGTGCATCTGTCTTCATCGTCTACTGATTTTCTTATGATGAATCTTAGAAAAGGAAACGTTAGGTCAAAGGCTGGCACATTTTAAAGACTTTTTGATAACATACCATACTGGTTTCAGAAAGGGTTGCACCAAATTATATTCTCAATAGGAGTTTATAAAATTGCTCTTTCTCCATATTCTTGACACTAGTGGGTGTTTTAATTCAATTTTTAATTTAAAGAGTAAGAAGGAGGTACCCCATAGGGATGGAGATATCCCTGGCTACAGCCATATCAGATTTATGACATAAAAATGTGCTAACCAGGGCCTGAGTCATGGGAATGTGGGCATGTATTTTCTGTTACCAAAAACTCTATGAATCAGATCTAATAACTATTTCAGTCACTACCAATATAGCTACATTTTGGAGACAACCCGAACTGGAAAAAGATTTTATATATGTATATATATATATGTATATTCCCACTGATGTGATAATAGCAAATGTCTCTTTTGTTTTCTTTAGATTGGGGCAATATATTGTTTCACTTAAAATTACCTATGTCATTTTAGACACTGGGGAATCTAATTTATAGATATATTTCCAGAAATAAGTGGAACTCTATCTATTTCTAAATAAAAATGCCAATCATAAAAAAAAAAAAAAAAAGAGCCAGCCACTGCAATTTAACCAGGTACCTGTCTGCTTTTTACATATGAATTATAGGCCTGACTAGGCTGTTTGGAACTTTACTTGTTCCCATTCTGTTTCTCTATTCACCCATCAACATGACAATAACACTCAGTCCTTTTAGCAAAAGGTCAGAAATAAACTTAAGTACTGACAGAGCCAATTCACATTTTTATGGATTATTTTATGTTAATAGGTGATATACCATATTAGCAACAAGGTACTAAGTATTAAATAATATCAACTATAGACACATTTTTTCTGATGATATCCCTATCTCATTGTTGATTAATTACTTCCCATGATATGCATTCATGGTAAAATAATAAATCCAGATGATCATCTTTCCATTATATTAGTCGAAATTTCCCAACTTATTATATTTTTTCATTTGCTACTTCAGTATAACCAAGGGCAGGGCAAATCACCAATTTTGACCAAATCGAATGACTAAAATAAATTTTAAAAAATTTATTGTGTAATCTTTAATCTCAGATAAAGAAACACAGATATGAAAGGAACAGGATTTATTCTAGAGTCATAATTCAATCGAAAATATTAAGTAGGTTGTGCTATCAAAGCCATCTATGGACACTTGACTTAGTTCGCAGTTCTGTACAAGGTCTATTATTTTATTCTTTATTCTATACTTATAATAAGGTTTCTTTCCATGGTTTTATTTTTGCCAACAAATAAACCCAGTGACATAGATAGTTGATTAAATTACAACTACACATTTCCATTGAGACAAGTACACTGAGGATTTAGCTAAGCTCACTTACTACCAAGATAAGATGTTCCCTCCACAACCTTTTTACAGAATAATTGAATAGCATGCCTGAGAATTAAAAATTACTCTAATGGCTTTTTAAAACCAGCTAAAACCACAAACACTAGTAGTCTACTCTAGCATCATCTACTCCATGACAATACAGACATGTTTATTGTGACTGAAAGCACATTATTTGTAACAGGCAGTTGGACCAAATTCTGTTTAGAATCTGGCTTGCGTCTTAAAGCAGGAGGAATCAGAGCACTGTGGCTGTCTCTGTCACCTTAGGAACTCCTTAAGGCAGAGGATTAAGAAAATCTACATGCCACCTCAAAAGAGCCCTCTTTGTTGGCAGGTCACTTCTATTCTTCAGTGGATTTAGGGAGGGGTGCTTATTCCCTAGATCTACATTTTCCATGTAAAATATACTCCACCATATTATTTTTTTCTGGCCCTCTTTCCTCCTTTTCTCCTCTCTTCTTCTTGGCCGTTAGAGTTATTTATTTGATCGGTGAACTTGGGAGCAAGACTTTGTCAGCTGTGGTGTAATCTATTCTTGTCACCTTCATCTTGAAGGCAGGTTCTTAGTTATGCAGTTAAGCCTACTACTCCATGCTGGACATTCTACTAGGCAGGCTGCTGTGCCTGGGTAGTTGACAGTCGCCCAGCCCTTTTTGAGATTAGATGGGTAAATCTATCTACTTCCAGGGTTAAATGTCAAGAAGCCTAACTTTTGCCATACAGCAAAGAAACAATATTCTCAGATGTTAACTGTATCATTAATAAAAGTGGTATCTGGCTCTCCATTTGTCTGTTGTTTTGATTTATTTAATCTCACTTTTTTCTTTTTCTGAACTTGGGCAGCAAGAATAGAACCTCCCATAAAACACATTAGAGGTATTTGGAACTTACCTTATTAAAATTTCTCCCATAGTCCTAATCCTCCTGAGGAAACCTGGGGAAGGTGAAATGTTCTGGATTTCTGAAGATGATGTTTCTTTCACACCTGGGGTAAGACAACACAAATATCACATTTTTAAATAATATGGTACAAACTGAAACAAATTTGGGTAGCACATTCTGGCCTGCCACATTCCCCCAGAAGAATTTAGTGATTTGAAATGGTGCAATGCTGCGTTATTCATCTTTCTAATACAGCTGAATAGATATAGAAATCTATATATCTGTACACACACACACATACACACACACACACAGTTTATCCCTCTCTAGATTTGTTCATCTTTGTTTTGTCAATGTTTATTATGCTATCTTATTGAAATATGTTATATGTATTTTGTTGGATAAATTTGTTAATCTACAAATAACTCTTTTTAATATATTTTGCATTATTTTCAGAGAGAAGGACAAGGAGGAAGGAAGAAAGGAAGAGGAGCATGAGTGTGTGTCTTTCGCCTGCCTCCAGCTAAGGACCTGGCTGGGGACCTGGCTTGCAACCTGGTTATGTGCCCTGACTGGGAGTTGAACCCACAACCTTCGGTTTCACAGGCCAACACCAATCCACTGAGCCACACCAGCCAGGTACAAATAATTCTTTATACATACATTTGAGAAACTTTTTGCCATCCTTTCATCCCTCTGTCAGGAGCTCAAAACATACAAATACAGATAATAATCAGTTTATCTCAACCCTAAATGAACAGGAAAAAAAAAAAAAAAACTAGAAAATATACATTGTAATTTCTAGATTTTTCAGGTGAACATAGCACCAGGAAAATAAGTAAATGCAGGCATTGGGCTGAGAACCAGTCTGAATTCAATTCATAAGCCTTCCATAATTAGCCAGGCAATTTTGGGACCATGTCCAAACCTCACTGAGTCTTAATCTCTTCACATATAAAATAAAGGGTTTTGTACAAAACTGCCTTTCAGTCTCCTTCCATCTCTCAACTTTTTTGATAATTTTCTTGCCAAGAATGTGGTTTGTGGTAGGTAGAATGATCAGGAAGAATTTGTGGGAACAAAGATCTCATGTTTAGATAAAGCCTAATTTTAAAAACAAATTTATTATATGAACCCTATCACTAGCTTCCATCTCTGATGGGCAATTAGTTACTTGTCTGTAAATTACACTCAGGTAACTGCAACAAATCAATTTCAGGCTCACCTATTGATTTGAAAAAAGTCAATTTGTATCTCATGAAGCTGAATAAAATTTGAATTTCAATTCACAAGGTGACGGGTGGTTCATCCACTATCCTTCTGCCCTCCTAATGCAGAGGGGAAAAAGTTGGAACTCTGAAAGAACCAAGGAGACTATAGGTAACTTATAAAACAGACCAAAGAATTTGGCATTATATCATGACTTTCTTTTTTTTTTCGATTAGTTTACATTAATTCAATATTATAATTTTTATTTTAACAAGATTTTATTTTTATTTTCAGAGTGTGGGAAGGGAGGGAGAGAGGGAGAAAAACATCGATGTATGGTTGCCTTTCACTTGCCTCCAGCTGGGGACCTGGCTGGAGACCTGGCTTGCAACCTGGTTATGTTGCCCTGACTAGGAATCAAACCAGTGACCCTTGGGTTCACAGGCCAGTGCCAATGCACTGTGCTATGAGGCAGGAGTTATATCATGACTTTTTAATCCCCCATGGTTACTTCCCGAGGGGGTAAATAATTATGGGTGAAATATTCATATCTAGTTGGTGTTTAATATGTAATTGTCTTTCAAAAACAATAACAATTCCCCAATCTGAAAGCAGACTGCTAGCTGAAACAACTACCCACAGAAAGCAATTTTAAAATACATGGTATTTTTGTTGTTATTAGAATAATGGAGGTGGATTTAAGCATGTACTATATTCATAACACTGTAATATACTCGATATAAATGTTATGCCTTATAATTACTCCATGGGAATTTTGAACCATGATTCTCCTTTTATAGGTGAAGAAGCTGAGGTATGAATCGATTTTCCAACAGGAGATAATCCATGGCAGAGCAAGGAGGTAGGGGATCGCAGGACCATCACCCCTTCTTGATGTATGCTGGATATCCTGGCTCTACAACGTTTGCTGGCTGCACCTTGCCCAGTAAATATTCAATTTCTGTATTTCAAGAGCTTCTCTCAGGCCTATACTTATCAGAGCTTCTGAACACATTGGTTAATGTCCATCCATTGATACATCAATACTTTGATTTCTCTCCAGGGCTGTGTTTTGGTATTTCATTTCCATGTTTGGAGCAACAAAATGCTGCTTTCCTTCCCCACCTTCTAGCCTGAGGGCTTTTTTTTTTTCTTTTGTTGTTGTTGTTGTTTTGTTTTGTTTTTGCTCGATATTTAACATGTTTCAAAGACATGTGTTGAATGCAGGCTTCTTGATTTGTAAGAACTGAACAAGGTGGGCTCCCACAGGGGCAGAGGGTGTGAAGAAGCACCGTGGTGGGTGGTGGTAAAGAGAAACACCAGTTTGTCAACCAGAACAGAGTGAATCATATCATTATACAGATTCACAGAATGCAGGGCTGGAAGGAGCCTCACTCATCAATTAGTCTGAATTTTGCAGTGTGTCTGAGGAAGGCTACCAGGTGTTCATGAACTGGAAATGGGTTTCTGGATTTCATGCACCAACCCAGCTTCTCAATAGGACCTTCAGATCCTCACTTTTATGTTTATGTGCATGTCTTAAGAAAGGAATTCACTACTCTAGGCTCATGTATGTTAATTGCATCACTGGTTTAAGACCCAGACAGCATAGTGCTTATGAAACACCTTGGAGTGAGACTATCCAGGGCGCTACGGTCAGCAACACAATGAGATATCCTTTGAAAATGGTGTTTTCCTTTTAAATAAAGACATACAACTCCCCAAAAAGGAGGCTGACTGAAATGAACAAATCAAACTGAGCCCACCAGCAGGTAACGGAGAGTTTAGATTTCCCATCAGTGAAATAGGAAAGACACTAATCTCTATACATATTTAAAATTACATGTGTAGTGCTCTGAAAGAGCAGATTAGAAAATTGATCTTTCTGCTCAGTACTATCTGATTTAATAGTACTCCAAAGCTGAGGTTACATCTTTTCTCCATAGTTTGACCTTGTAACTCATACCATTGGCTTTATACGACACAAAGGGAGAAAAAAGAGGAAGCCTCACTTTTTCTTAAACATAAGTTGATGTGAAGGAATATCCATTTGGATTCTGTTATTAGACAGCTCAGTTATGCAATATGCATACAAAATAGTTCCAGATCAATACAACATGCTTTAATTTTACATTAACATTTAAGTTAATGAGAAGCTCAATGTGAATTATAGAGCTTTAGATGTTTAGGACTATGCCCCTTCTTGCCAACTTGGAACAGAGTCTATTGACTCACCTTCTCAGTCTCATAAACAGCTTCCAGAATTTGTGTGGTTTTAGTGCCAGAGGATTTTCAAGCTGGTGGATAGATGGTGCCATACAGATATCACCAGGGAATGAAGTTGGCTCTAGCCACCAAAGACGTAAAATGCTTCCAGCAACTGCACACACTTTCCCTAAAGGGCAGTTTGCCATAAATGGCTGTGAGGCCTGGGAATGCTCTAAGATGAGCACTTTCTCCATTTTTCCCCTGTTAATCTTAGCCAACAAATAACTCTGGGGCACCTGCTATGGACACAGAGCTGTGCTAAAACTACACAAATTCTACTTTAAGAAGCTCATGGTCCATCAAAGGATACAGTCACATATAGAAACAATTATACTTAGGATTTTATTATGTGTTCCACAATAAAATAAGATACATACTGGGTTCAGAGGCACCTGAACAAGTTTGGAGGAGGATCAAGAACAGCTTTCTGGAAAAATGAAGCTTGGAAGACAAGCTGTCATTAGTCAATCCAAAAGAGCAGACAATCTCCCCATCAGAGAGGAAAGCCTGTGAAAGAGCTTCAAGAAACACAAAGTTCTGATGATTAGAGTGTGAAGGGTGGGGCAAGGTTGTGCATGTGCGTGCATGTGTGTGCATGTGTGTACACATGTGTGCAAACAAGTCTTGGTGTAACAAATTAATATGCATTGTCACACAGGGACAAATTTATGACAGATCTCAGATCTCATATGCTATGCTAAGGAATTTAGATACTATCCTTAAACTGATGCAGAGCAAAGGTTCTAATGTCTTTTTGTCTATTTTAATAAACCTTTTTAAATACAGATGTTTCAGGTTCACAGAAAACTTGAGTGGAAAGTGCAGAGAATCCCCACATCGCTCCTATCTTTGCACATGCAAAACCTTCCCAGCTATGAACATCCCACACCACAGAGATCAGAGGTACATTTGTTACAACTGATGAGCCTATGTTGGTATTCCACTATCACCCCAAGTTCATAGTTTACATTAGGGTTTGCTCCTGGTGTTCTGCAGTCTATTAGTTTTGATTAATGTAAAAGGATGTATGTATATCGACCATTGTAGTATCAAATAAAATACTTTCACTGCCCTAAAGTTCCCTGCATTCTACCTATTTAGCTCTCCCTTTTCCTTAACTCCTGGTAATCACTAGTCTTTTTACTGTCTTCCTGGTTTTGTCTTTTCTAGGATGCAATACAGTTGGAATACATTCCAAATTTCATAGAATACAAATGCCTTATAAACTTCTTTTACTTAGTCATATGCATTTAAGGTTCTTTTATGTCTCCTCATTCCTCGATAGCTCTTTTTTAACACTAATATTTTATTGCCCAATGTACCACCATTTTATTTATCTACCTACCCACTGAAGGACATCTTAGTTATTTTCAAATTGGTCAATTAAGAATAAAGTTGCAACAAACATTTATGTGCAGGTTTTTGTGTGAACATACATTTTAAAGATCTTTGAGTAAATGGAGTACAATTGCTGGATCACATGATAGGTATGTTTAGTTCTGTAAGATACCACCAAAATGTCTTACAAGGTAGCTACATCATTTTGCATTTCCACCAGCAATGAGAGATTCTGTTGTTTCACATCCTCATCAGTGTTTGATGCTGACAGTGATTTTATTTTTGGCCATTCTCACAGATTTGTAGTGATATCCCTTTGTTGTTTTAAATGACGTTTCCCTGATGATACGTGATGTGGAACATCTTTCACATATGTGTATGTGACATCTGTATATCTTCTTGAGTGAGATGTATGTTCAAGATTTTGACCTATTTTTGAATGGTGTTGTTTTCCTATGGTTGAGTTTTAAAAGTTCTTTGTATATTTGGATGACAAACATTATCAGATGAATCTTTTACAAATTATTTTTCCCAGTCTGTGGCTTATCTTCTCATTCTCTTGACCATGTATTTCACAGAGATAAAATTTTAATTTTAATGAACTTAAGCCTATCAATATTGTACCTTTGGTGTTTTATCTAAAAAGCCATTGCCATATCCAATATCATCTAGAATTTTTAAATTCTACCTTCTAGAAATTTTATAATATTGCATTTTATAGTTAGTTCTATAATACATTTGAGTTAATTTTTGTGATGGGTGTAAGGTGTATATTCTTTTCTTTCTTTCTTTCTTTTTTTTTTTTCCTTACAATTGATATCTAGTTAATTCAGCACCTTTTGAAAATACAATCTTTACTCCATTGTAATTCCCTTGATATTTTGTCAAAGATCCATTGAATAGATTTATGTGGGTCTATTTCTGGGCTCCCTATTTTGTTAGTGTTCTATTTGTTTATTCTTTCACCAATATCACAGTCTTAATTACTGTAGCTTTATAGCAAATGTTAAAGTCAAGTAGTGTCAACCCTCTGACTTTGTTTTTCTTCTATGTAGCATTGGTTATTCTGGATCTTCTGTCTCTCCATATAAACTTTAAAATCAGTTGTAAATATCTACAAAAATAACTTGCTAGGGTTTTTAATGAAATTTTATTGATACTATAAATTAATTTGGGAACAACTGACATCTTGAAATACATATTTTGTTAGATTTATACCTAAGTATTTCAGTTTTTATGTCAACATAAATAATAATATATTGCTAATTTCTAATTCCATTGTTCAGTGCTTGTATATGGAAGAGACTGTCTTTTGTATATTAACCTTATATCCTGCAACCTTGCTATACTTGCTTATTAGTTCCAATAGGCTATTTTTGTTGTTGATTCTTTCAGATTTCCTTACAGACAATTATATTATTTGCAGACAAAAAATGTTTATTCCCTCTTTCCTAACCTGTATACCTTTTACTTATTTTTCTTGTCTTATTGAATTATCTAGGACCCTGATGGGTTTATGATGGGCTTAAGAATGATTGCCCTGCAATGTTATGGAAAATAGATGGCATGTGATCAATTTCATAACATTGTCTGATGTCAATATAGGCCCTAGTAGGTCTCTGATGGAGTTCATGTGCTAGCAAATGCAAGGCACAGGTGGCAGAGTAATTCTAGCCCACATAGCTTTCCTTTTGACCAACATATAGAGAGACAGAATCTATATGCTGTATCCTACCATCCTCACTTAGTTTTGCAAAAAAATGCATTTATTGCAATCTTGTGATGGAATAATGAATAAGAAGCATGGCCTCTGCCTTCAAGTATTTACACTTTTGGTAAAAGATGATAAAGAACAATTAAGTAAATAATATTTCCAGATAATGGTAAATACTATTAAAAAACAAACAAGGTGATGTGGCAGTAATTATTATTGGGTTAGTCAGCATCGCTTTAACTATAAAGAGGGTGAATTTGGACTCATTAGATTCAAATTCCAACTTCCTCACTTCCCCATTATGCTGGCAAGATCTTTTGCCTTCATTTCCTCATCTGTAAAATGAATGTACATGTTCCACTTCATAGGCTGGTTGTGGAGATTTAATGAGCTAATAAATATATAGTAATTAGCCTACAAGTTGGCACATAGAAACCCTCAAAATTATTGGCAATTACTATAGCTGTAGTTAGTATTATCATTCTGTCTTACTTGATCATGGAAGACCTCTTTGAAATGATAAAATTTGGATTTCAGCCTAGAGAATAAGAAAGAGGCAGACATGTAAAGAGCTTCAGGAAGGGCTTTTACATTATTTGCTAGAAAGAGCCAGCAACAAGTGCAAAATTCCCCCAAAAATGTCTCACTTTCTTCAACCTACTCAGGACTACTTCCATGTACAGGAAATGAAACTATGTATGTTCCAGTTCTTCACTTTGACTCCAGGAAAGAGGGGTTACTTGTTTCAATCAAGAACTCATAATGCACAGTCAACCACTAGGGTTATATCAGAAAAGTCACACTCTAGGGATACCTACCGTAACTTATTTTCAACTTCTTGATCAGTATCAGATGACTAGCTAATGAATAAAGTTATTAGAAACTAGTAAACTACATTTATTGACAAATAAGTGTCTTGATACTTGGCATTATAAAGGCCTGAAGTGTACCTTTATGAAAAAATTACAGGCATTTACAATACGATTACTGATGTACCTATTTTCAAGATGCTTCTCACCTTTGTAGTAATATAGTTAAAGAGGTGTAAAGTTTATAACCTTAGGTTAGAGAAGGCACCTGAGGCCTGACCATAAATGGTTCTCTGTCCAGCCATGAGTTAAAACACTTCATTGGCTGATCCAACTATAAAGGCCTAAGAGGCAATTCTGCCTCTGGAATGTTTTCTGCTGAAAATGGCATTTAGAGCATGTAAAATAACAGAAAGATATGACTTTGGTGCATTTTCAGAACGGGTTGTTGTTGAAAGCCTTTTATGCTTACTCATTTAAGCATTTATGTCTAATAAACATGTGTGTGGTTGGAAAATTAGGTCCATGACTTTGCTTTACTATAACCTAGTAGTGAGGTTATAACTAACTCTTTCCCAGATCAGACTTGTTTGCCCATTAAAGTCTACAAAAATGATCTGGTAATTATGTATTGCACAGTATCAGAGCAGCTTAGGTCAGTTTGTGCCATGCCCAAGGAACAAACAGGAAACTGCTGAAATCTTGAATGTGATAAGAAAGACAGAGTGTCAAAAGTTGAAATTGGAGGGGTAGGCAACAGTCAAGGAATGCAGGGACTTGTAGCTCCTGATAACATTTTTAGATTTAATTATCAGAGTAATAGGGCTCTTCTAAGATATAAGAAGAGAGTGCCACTGATCTGCTTTGTATTTATAAAAACAGTATATTACCAAAATATATAGAAAATGGATTGTAAAGGTAAGATTAGAGGGAGGAAAGTTGAGAAATACTGCAGAAGTCCAGGCAAGAGTGATGGAGGATCAGAACCAATGATGGAGATGGATAAAAGGAGTATGAATAGACTTCAAGATGTATTTTGGAAGAATCCCAATAGGATTTGCTTGTGAATTGGAAGTAAAAAAAAATAGACCAAGGAAAGATGACAGGGTCTGGAACAGCTGTTGGGAAACCTTTGATGCTGATTGTGTCTGCTACAGAAGGTCTGTGTTAGAGGGCTAAAGTTCAGGTTCACTGTTAGGAGTGCCTCCAGCAAATGTGTAGACCTACTACGGATCCAGGCAGAAAGCAGCTGAGTCCCACAGAGGGCTCTCAACAGAGACTATGGCATGGGGGCACATGGCCTGTTCACTTTTAGAGGCCACTTTTCCATGTGTAAGGGGGAATATCAAACTGGGAAGTCTCAGAGTCTCAGGTTTATTTTGAATATGTTGAGCTCTTCTTTTCAATTGTAGAAAATGAATGATCAAGAAAAGGGCTTCTATTTTTACCTGCCATCCTTAAAAAGATAATATTCATCAAAAGCTATGGAGCTTCTTGGCTCTTAGTTCAGTAAATGAACCTTTTCATAGTCATTGATTTAGTCAGTGACTCAGTCCATCTGTCAGTCTGTCAGTCAGAGATTCTTTTAATAAACCTTTACTATAAATTAGCCATGCACAGGGCCAGGTATTAGAGATGATTGTTACATAAATCCTCATTTGTTAGTACATCTCTAAGATATTTAGTCTATTAAACAGCAATAAAAATCTCAAGTGCAATTCAGAAAACCAACTTCACTACACTATATTTATTCTGGGACTATTACGAATATTAACACTTAAAGGAATAACAAGCCTTGGCTGGTGGCACAGTGGATAAGGCACTGGCCTGAAGGTTGCTGGTTTGATTCCCAACCAGGGCACATAACCATGTTGCAACTAGATCCCTAGTCGGAGGCAGGTGAAAGGCAACCATACATTGATGTTTCTCTCTCCCTCTCTGCCTCTATCCCTTCCCCTCTCTCTGAAAAATAATAAATAAAATCTTTAAAATAATAATGAAACACTTAATAAAAAGAAATAACAGTCAACTTTAAGTTTATCTATTAAAACATTGCATTACTTAGAAAATCAGATTTCCAGTTCATTTTATACTTCAAACATCTAATTGCGAAAGTACTTGAAATTTTTTTTTTTAAAGAATAGAATCAATTCAATTCCCAGCCAGGGCGACATAACTAGGTTGCAAGCCAGGTCTCCAGTCAGGTCTGTGGCTGGAGGCAGGTGAAAAGCAACCATACACTGATGTCTCTCTCCCTCTCTGCCTCTCTCTCTTCCCCTCTTTCTAAAAATAATAAAATAAAATCTTTAAAAAAAAAAGAATAGAATCAAGCATTATGTATAAATAGTTTTGTGATCTTTACATATGTTAACAGGCATATAATACAGATATTGGCTAAGCTTGTAGACTATTCAACCTGAAATGCTTTCACATACATTTTAGAAAAATTTCATTTGCATAAGAATAACTAAAGGGAGAACATTTACACCAAAATTTACTATATTCCTTTTCCGTATAGCTTTCAAAAGAGGCCTCTCAATATTCTGTGTTACAGCATTTTTTCCAAAGTGGCATTAATACTATGCAGCCACCTTAACCCTTAAACTATTCTTAGTTAACATGGAAGCCAGAAGCTTGGTGTCCATAAAATCTTTTAGGCTCTTTGGTTTTTATCACAAAAAAACAGAACATATTATTATTACTAATACTTGTAGTAAAAATGGTTAAGAAATAAAGGATGAATTGCCATAAAGAATAAATTGACATCATTATCAGTTCAATGAGACAGTACAAGAAGCCGGCACATCATGGCTGGTTGGTTGGTTTGTTTGGTATTTGCCTTCAGCTGTTGGAGACAACTAAAGCTGTTGCCAAGTTGATGACGGTATCAACACGGAGTCATAGTTTCTCTTGTACTTCTCTCAGGCAGGCAGTAATAGGCAACTATTAACTCTTATTGGATCAACTTTTAAGAATTGAGGTACAAGACATTTCCGCAGAATGTATGCCCAAGTTGGAAAAATGAGCAATTAAGGGATTTCTGGATGGTATCACTTTTTAGGGTTTCTTCCCATAAATTATGAACTGTGATGATTATTTCTGCCATCAATCAAAAGCAGGAGACGAGTGCAAAGGAGGAAAATTGTGGCAAATGCAATAGAATAAACAAGAACAAGAACAACAACAACAACGAAAACAGGAGAGAAATTATATCAGTTCAAATAAGGAATATTGTATATGTGACAGAGCTTTGGGGGTGCTCAGAAGCCTAGTACCCTTTTTAATTTAGACAATTCATGTATGTGAAAGAGGGAACTGGATAATAGCAGCAGATGAGGGAAAACTCCCAAAACTTAGCGCATGAAATATTGCATCTTTATTTTAACTATACCAATCTATTTTTAAGATTTTCATGGTGCTACTTTCATCATTTAAAAAGAACAAACACCACTGCCAATATTTCTATTTGTGAGGAAAACCCAGACCTCTGTGCTGAGCCTAAACGTAAACTGGGTGATAGGAGATGAAGGAGTCACAAAATGCTCCCCTTTGTAAGCAGGGCTGGTTCCTACCCCGTTCACTCTCATTACGTATTCTGCTAATAGCACAGGGATGTGGAAATAGCAATCCTGGAGGAGCCTGGTGCAACATTAAGATTTAATTAAACATTGTTTTCCTTGGGCAAGCTAGCCACACAGCGATGTCACGGGAGAACAGAGCCCGGCATTGTATTGACTGCCTAGCAGCAGAAAGCCTGGAGCGAAATGCCAGCCCACGTGGTTCAAGAAAACAAGATGAGGGGACTGACTGGACCAGGGCTGTGAGCTGGAACTGTGTCACATGAACCATGCTGTAAGAATACAAAGGTGTAGAGCCCACCGAAAGCAGACTGTGATGCGGGGAGTGGCAAGGGTTCCTAGCTTGTTCTGGAAAAGTGCAGTGAAAACTGTTGGGTGTCCCTCAAGGCAGAGAGCTAGAACCCAAAGTAATGATGACAGAAAATGAAATTTTAGCTCAAGATGAAACAAACGACCAAACTCTAGGCCATGAAAACTGTCCAGGAGTGGAACAGGCTGCGTTTAAAGATAGTGAGTTTATTTTCATTTGAGTATGCAAGTATAATGCATGGGCACTTGGTAGTCCTCTTACAGTGTTGTTCTCCGAATCCAATGAATTAAGCCACTTTGGTATTAACTTAAGAAGAGGCAGTTGAATTATGAATGTATATGAATTCCAGTTGCTTAAGCAGTGGAGTTTGAGATGGGATTACTAGCATCGGCCTAAGTGCCATAACATGTAGATTAATCCAGGCGAAGCCGTTTTCTGCTGTTATATTTTCTCTAACCATGTGGCTTTTTGGAATTCAATACACTTCAGCAGTGTGTTAGTTTCCTAAGAGTGCTGCCACAAAGTACCACAAATGGAGTGGCTTAAAACAATAGAACTGGATTCTTTAGCTCTTCTGTAGGCCAGAAGGTCAAAATCAAGATGTGGGAAGTGATGTCAGCAAAATGGCCAAATCAGATGTCCCTTGCACACACAACCCTCCTCTAAAATAATAATTTGCCATCCATTCATAGACAAAGGTGTCTTTGAAGGAATTATGAGATTCAGGTAGGAAATGGTGAAACCCTGGTAAAGTTCAAGACCAAGAATAGCCATCAGGCAAATAACTAGCTGACCATAGTTCTGGCCACAGAAACAAATAGCTCTAGACTCCCGAGAATTTGATTATCACTTCATTTGTCTTTGGGTCTTTGTCCCCAGCACATATGCCAAGAGACCCAGAGAGAGACATGCCCACCTGTGCATCAGATAATACTCATACAGACTTCAGTCTTGGTTGTGGACTCGGAACTGGCCCAGAAACCAGTTTCAGCACCTCTTGGTCACAGTGTGGGATTACCTGGAGGTAAGCCCACCAAATGTGGGGATTGGAAAGGGCCCTGTTATTGAGCATCAGTTTATCCCAGCTGCAGTTTACGGTCATTATTGTTGACATAGCAATCCAACAGGGTATATCCCTATATCTCCATCTGGATCCTGAAAGAGCTATATATTAGGAATCAGTCTTGCCCAGCTGTCTTCTCATAAGCTGGATAGCTAGATCAGGGAGAAGGCAAGAGAACCTCCCATTTGCACCCAGAGGTCCTGAAAAGACTTTGAAGGGGAACTGAGTTTCCTTATAGCCAGTCAGCCAGTCTACCTGCAAGAGGCACTTCTGTCTGTTCCATTGGAGGTCCAGGACCCAGCACTGGGGTCCAATCCCTCCAGCCATGGTCAGGTACCAGGTCAGTCTTCCAGGAGACATGGTAGGGATATTAAAACCAATGCCACAAAAATACAAAAGATCCTAAGAGGCTGCAATGAATAGTGATACATCAACAAATAGATAACCTAGAAAAATAAATGCATTTCTAGAAATTTATCAAATCTGAAGTATAAAGAAACAGAAAATCTGAACAGATGAGATAATTATTAAAGAAACTGATATTGTCATCAAAATCCTCCCCCAAACAACAATAAAGCCCAGGACATGTATTTTTACTAAGCCAATGAGAAAACCATATCATTAGCATTTTTTTACATTTCTCTTACTATAAGAAATTGTAGCACTGGCTGGTGTGGCTCAATGAATTGAGCACTGGCCTGTGAACCCAAAGGTCGCTGGTTCGATACCCAGTCAGGGCACATAACCAGGCTGCAAGCCAGGTCTCCAGCCAGGTCCACAGCTGGAGGTAGATAAAAGACAACCATACATTGATGTTTCTCTCCCTTTCTTTCTCTATCCTTTCCCCTCTCTCTAAAAATAAGAAATAAAATCTTTTAATTTTTTTTCTAAAACATCCCTATAGGCTATTTAAAAAACAGGGATCTGTTTATCACTTGTGACCACTGAGTGAAATGAATTTCTAGGTGACTGAACAGTGGGCAGTGGCCCATGGGAGTATCTGACGGAACCCAAATGTGTGAGGAGTTCTGGATATTAAAATGAAAATAGATATAGGAAGTGAAAGCCATCAGAAATATTTCACATGTACAATTAGTTCTTTGTGGCCTTCTTCTTTGGCTTAAACAGAACAATAAACAAGGCAACTATGACTTTTTAGGCTTATTTGTTTTTAGTAGGTAAATAAAACTATTCTGACACATTATGTATCCATTCGTATTATTTAAACATATAGAGAGGGGAAAACTAGCTTAGGTGATGTGGTTGCTGCAAACTTAGCACTCAAGCTGGAAAAACTTGTCTTGATATTTGTGTTCTTTCTGTCTTAATGTGTATGTAAAGAAAGAGCCACCGGAGAGCCTGTTCCATTTTATATTGAGGGCTGCCTACCATGCTTTTACAAGTTTTTGGGTGAAACTGCTGTAAGATTTTTAAACATTAAGTTTGTACCTAGTGGGAACATTCACTTATTACCAAAAACACAGTTGAAACAGTTCAGCAAAACTTTTAATAATGGTTTCAGAAGACACTGTCAAGAAAAGCATACCACTGGGTACAGCTGTCCCTAAGGGAAGGAGGGGAGCATTGAGGAAAATGAGTTGAGGACCCAACAAAACATTTTAAGAGGAGCTTATATCGGTGCCTCACAGGAATACACCACCAAGTGTGAGAAGAGAAAGAAGGTAATTACATTTTATTATGCTATCTATATGTTATCTCATTGGGACGATGCACTTGTCATTGTTTGTGGGTACTGGCAAGAATCGGAGAATAATTAGCAGATGAGTGGACAAAGTGTTACGTAAAATGCTGCTGTCACCAGATAAATATGTACAGCTGACCCTTGAAAAAATGTGCAGTATAAGGGTGCTGATCCCCATAAAGTCAAAGATTCATATATAATGTGAGATTCCTCCCAAATTTTATTGCCTCTTTGTATCCATGGTGGACAGGTTCCAGGATCAAGCGCAGATACCAAAATCTGTGGATGCTCAAGTCTCTTACATAAAATGGCACAGAGCAATGCATACAGGTGGCCCTTCACATCCATGGGTTGAATATATATGCAAGCCAGTTGCAAAGAGTGAGGTATAATAAAGCATAAACATAATTGAGGTTATCTAACTCAAATTTTTACTTTATTTCTTTTTTCTCTGTTCTTTCTTCCTCCCTTTCCTTGCTCTTTGTTTTCATTCCCTCCTTTATTATTTATTTATTGAAATATTTTATTTATTATTTGTAGAGAGAGGGGGAGTGAGAAAGGCAGAGAGGGAGAGAGACATCAATGTATGGTTGCCTTTGACCTGCCTCCAGCCACAGACCTGGCTGGAGACCTGGCTTGCAACCTGGTTATGTGCCCTGGCTGGGGAATCAAATCAGCAACCTTTGGGCTTGCAGGCTGGCACCTTATCCACTGTGCCACCAGCCAGGGCTCCCCTCCTTTACTTTTTAGAATGTCAATATCTTCTTTGCTGCAGATCACCAGCTATAACTCAGGAAAACCTAATCTGAAAGTATTGTCATAAATTCTAATACTTGAGCTCACTCTTTAGTATCATAACCTTTTTCCTAAATGGTTATTAGATTGTGGCTGGGACAACCCCTTGGAATTACCAGTGAACCTACTTTTCCTTTCACCCCAGTTTTGCAAGAATCATATCCCTTTGCAGACCCAAGACTTTCAAAAGGCTCCATATTAGTGACATGTAATTCAGTGATTCAAAGTCCTTGTTCATGCCATATCCCAAGCAAAATTACAAGAGAGAAAACAACAAAAACAACAAAACAAGAAACAAAAACAACAGCAAACAGGCTAACAATAATTTGGCCACTGGAAATCACTGAACTCAGGAGGATCATTCACCTGGTTACTATCAATATTCTTTAAGAATTGTTAGGTAACCTGTATCCAGCTGATCCACAAAATATAATGCACTTAAAGTCTTTTTAAAATAAGTTGCTACATATATATTCTTCACTTACAAATATCATTATTTTATACTAACTTAAAATATACAAATAAGAAACCCAGGGACTATGTTGGAAGGTTTCATGATTATATCTCATGATTGATATATATCATCATGATTATAATATCTCATGATTGATTATTTCTGTTTGCTGTGTTCCACTTTTCTCAAATGCAGAAACCATTACCTTGAATACAGAAGTCAGGATGTGACCTGTATGTACACCAGAAGGTTTACTTTATCTGTATTTATATTATTTCAAGAAGGGGGTGGATTTGGGGGAATGGCATTTAAACGCAGATCACAAAAATAGATTATTTAAAAATATTTTATTCATTATTTTAGAGAGAAGGGCAAGGAGGGAGGAAGAAAGGGAGAGAAACATCACGTATGGTTGCCTTTCACCTGCCTCCAGCTACGGACCTGGCTGGAGATCTGGCTTGCAACCTTATTATATGCCCTGGCTGGGAATCGAACCAGTGACATTTGGGTCAGTGCCTATCCACTGAGCCACCAGCCAGTACCAAAAATAGATTTTGAAATTAGGATTCAGGCTTAACATTTCTCCTGCACCCAAGTCCTCTCTTTATTAGGATGTAAGAAAAAAGTTAACGTTCTTATTACAGAGCTTTTCAAGCATTATCCCCAATGAAAGAGTCGAAACATTGGAAAAGAGAGTATTATAATTACATAAAAATGGAATAGATTCTAACTTTACTTACTTTGCTACAGGATGAAAATGTATTATGTAACCAGAATAGAGAAGACAAAAATCTTAGCATAATTGTTATATGGGCCTAGTTCAGCTGTTCACCAGGGTACGTATCTCTTTGTCATTCTTCTTCTAAGCTGCCATCCCACCTCTGGTACACAGCAGTCAGAAAGAACTTCTCTGTTATGAAAGGGTCCATCACAAATAGAATAGACTTGCTAAACTTTTGGAAATTTTTACTTATATAGTAGTTCATGGAATATATAGTAGAGTACCATTGTACGAAGCATCCAGGAACATAATTTCTGGATCCAGACAAAGTGAATTAAAATCCCTACTCCAATGTTTACCATCTCTATGACTGCAGGAAAGCTTTCCATCTTCTCTGTGCCTCATTAACATCACCTGGGAAATGTAACAATGGCTCCTACTATATAAGGACTTAGACCCATTCATAAATTCAGAAGAGCAAAGGAAGAAAAACACTAAATTTAAATTTGAAAAGACAAATTTCAGTCCCTACAGTGACTTACTTACTGTGGGAGAAGATGTGAAACTCAAGAGTGTACTAGTAGGGATCAACTCACACATCCATTCACTCCTGTTGGATATTTGACATCCTAGTGGGAGGCATCAAACCCACAGCACCAAACCAACTAAGGAAACCTTGAATTTGCCATGGCTCCATTGCAGATTATCTGCTGGTGCCCTAACATCAAAGGCTCATGAAAGGAAACTAAGCTGTTGACAATCCTAAAAACCCAGTCATGTGTGATATTTCTCATTTCTTTCCTCACTTACAATATATGGACTATGAAACCTTTTAAATGTATATTAATGTGTTGCCTTACCTTCTTGCAGAATTCAAAAGCAGAAGCAAAGACCCACATCATAACTGATATCACTCTTTGTATCTCACCTTTCCTATGCCTGAGTGGGAGGCAAGGTTGGTGTTCAATTGTAATAAGAAATAGAAATTGGTGTACCTTGTGCTTGGGAAATGAAGGGGTGACAGTGAATATTTGACCCTTAATACACAGTCTTTTCTAAGGTTTTCTTTGCAATTCATAGCTCATCTTTATGCTTTGGATTTTGATAGAGATCATGTTACTGGTATTAAAAAAAATAAGATAATTAAAGCATTCTAAAAAAAATATGAAAAGTCCTGCCTGTATCTAAGCCATATATATATATATATATGTATATATATATACACACACACACACACACACACACACACATATATATATAGTTATAGTTATATAGTTATATATATAAATGGTTATATATACTTATATATATATAAACATTTTATATATACACACATATATACATATAGAAAGCTAGCTACAGAAATACGTATACTAATTAAAACAATTTGGAAGGAACAATTAAACATAATAGTTGCATTTGGAAATTGTGAAATTGAGAAAGAGGTGGAAAAGAGGCACTTTATTTTAGACTTTTTTAAGGTATAGTTTGAATGCCTTAATGTATTTATGTGGTATTTTTCTAATGATGCTGTTGATAATAAAATAACATCTGAAAAGGTATAATATAGACAGACCTAATTTGCTAGTTAAAAATGTCACAGTATCAATTTTTAAGTAAAAAGGGCAAGTTATAGAAAAATTCAGTTAACAAAAAGAAATCAAGAGATGAAAGGTAAGAGAGAACATTCATGTATAGATCCTAAGTGTCTGTCTGTAGATATGTGCTAGAATCTAAACAGTCCTGGGAGAATGCTCACCAAGGGTTAACTGTAACAATTTTGGGGGAGAAATTGTGAGGATGACATGGAGATCTTCATGTTTTCTTTGTATTATGTATGCTTGAATATTTTAATAGTGAGTATGTATATGTGCATTAGGTTGTAATTTAAAAACTACAGAGTAGAAATAAAGTCTTTACTGTATATATATAAAAATTCAGTATTACCAGATCTTGAATGTTCTCATCTCTTTATCCTTGGGAAATAAAAAGAATACCCTTAATAAGACCAGTAAAATTCAAAGATACATATTAAATGAGATGTAAGAGTCAAAAGTTCAAAGTTAGTCATTTTATGGCTCCAGCCAGAGGTGTATAAGTCTATTCATGCCAGATTATTTCCCTTGATGAACACAGCTCTTTTAACTTCCTGGATTAAGGCTTAGTCTTTATCTAGCATGCCCATATTACCTCCTATATTAGGCACTTTAATGTAATTTCCTCTCTAATAATACCTAACACTTTACAGAAGAATAGCTCATTCCATATTTGGAGTTGCTCAAGTATTTATTCAAGCTATCTATATGGGATTATTTAGTTTTATAGTCCCTAAAAACCTTAAAGTCAAGAATACCTGTAGGGCATCTTCTTTGTAATGCCAGCACTTAAGTGCTCAGTAACTGTGGATGATGCATCTGATTCTTGACTCCAGAAAGACAGTGAAGTCTCCCATGTGTGTGATGCATCCATGGCCTAGGCTAAGAGCCCTGCCTTGGTATCTGTGTGTCACTTCCTAGTTTACAAACCTGACATTGAATTACCAGCTCCAGGTAGCACCTCAAGCCAGAAAAGTAGGTGTTACCACTCTTCACATTTCGTTCACGAGGAAACAGACTTAGCTGTTGATGTTCCCACAGCACCCAGCCCCACCTCAGCCCTGTTTCATCCAAAACCACAACTAATTGGTGGGAGCTCAAGGAAGAAATGACAGTTTTCTGGAGCCAATGTACTTTTGGCAGCTTAGATATAGCAACCTTCCGCCAAGGTGAAAGAAAGCTGTTGAGGCTCTGGCTAAAGTCACTTTTCCCTGGGAAAGACTTCCTGCCATGTGCAGCAGGGATAGGGACATACACACAAATGGAATGTTCACCACTGCTCCTGATACCTCAGACAACCAAATACACAGCTATAATACTGCCCCCTCCACTGAAATGTGTGCCAGCTAAAGACACTTGATGATCCAACTCTGCAGCTCCTTCTGATGATGTCAATGTACTATGGGAATAGTAATAATGATAAAATAAGCAGCAGGATTAGTAGTAGTTCTTTCTGCACACCTGAGGTCAAGACTTGAGATTACGTGAGACACATGGAAGAAGAGGGGGAAAGCGGCAAAGAAAATGCTTTCTCAATGTTCATAATAGTTCACATTATTGAGCACTTAGGTATGGTGTTTAAAGCACAAAGCTTCATAATATAGAATTTAAGTGCAGAAATGTAAAGGTCAGCATGGGTTTGCATGTCAGCTCTGGTTCTCACTATGGCTTTTGGACAAGTTGCTTACTTTTTCAGTGCCTTCTCTGTAAAATGAGGCAGACAGTAATAGTGCTTGTTTTACAGGTTTGATCAGTGACATTTGTGTCTGTCTACTTCCGTGTTGTAAACACTCCTAACAGTGCCTATGAGAAGTTACTAACAACTTAACAAATGGCTCACAAAGTTTTTGGGTATTGAACAATTAGCTCTCATGAGAACAAGACAGCCTCTGCTATTAGGAGGGTGACATAAATTAGCATCATAAACACAAAGAAGAGTTTCTGGAATATAGTTTACCTTATAGAAAGTATTTGTTTTCATGTGTTTTAATGAGATACTTACTTTAACTCATTTTCCCTCACACTTATTCTATGAGATTGGTGTCATTATTATTTCAATTTCAAGGGAGGTTCATGAGGTAGAAGGCCTTCAGCTGGCTGTGAAGGACAGAGGTGGGATTTACATATCCAGCCACACCACATTGTTCTCTTGCCTGGGTCAGCAGGGGTCATGCCCCATGGTGTCTATGCAAGAATTTGACTGCTCACCAAGCATAGAGTGAAAGAAGAGTAGAGAATCCTGGTAAAGTAAAGCACAGTGAAATGCCTGTATAAACTGTATCTCAGGGATACTTCTACTGCCTTCAAGATAAATTATGTCTTACTGTATACATGAGGAAACCATGCTCTTCTGTATTCCCAAGAATGGGATGGGAAATGATAACTTCCATTTCCTGAGTGTTTACATGTACTTGACATTTTGTTAATTACTTGAAATGAGTTATTTTAGGTAATAATCCCAGTCTTCTGAGGAAGGATTATTATTGTACCATTCCCTAGATGAGGAGGCTGAAGCTCAGAGATGTTAAGTAACTTGTTCAAGGGCCCTGGCAGAGTAGCTCAGTTTGTTAGTCTTGTTCTAATATGCCAAGGTTGCAGGTTTGATCCTTGGGCAGAGCACATACAAGAACCAAAAAAGTCTCTCTCTCTCTCTCTCTCTCTCTTTCAATCAATAAACTTTAAAAAAGTAAGTGTTCAAGGTCACAGAGCTGCTCCTAAACATCAGCTCAGCATGAACCCAAAGTTTGTAGATATAATGCAAACCATATACTTTACTACTTTCTCTTAAATTCATCAAAAATGTTCAATAAATGCAGGAATACATTAATCCTTTTTAGAGGTAGTATTATCAAAATCTTTAAGGTTTACACCATAACTTTTTAGGGTTGAAAATATTAAAGACCAACGTTGGACCAAAGATTGAAGGCTAGGAGAAAGTTATGTATTCGGTGTGATTGCTACTTCATTAAAAATATAATTATATATTACTGTCAAAGATTTTTTACTCTAGTTTATATATGCATATAGCTCTGTCTCTGGAGGAGAGTAGAGATGTGAATTTTGTGCCTTCCAGAGGAAGTCATAATAAGAGATATGCAAGGGTCAAATTCAGACTACTCTCCCTTCTGCTTGGCACCTTCATTGTATTGGAGAAAAAAAAGAATTAATTGGTTCATTTAGCCCTTCACTTAATTCAGCCTTTTAATGTGCACTTCAGTTCTCACCCAAATGAACAGAGACAGTGCAAGAAACAGAACACATTTAATGGGGCTCTCAAAAATGTGCAGTTGTTGCTCCTGCTCCTTTAATAGACACAAATCATTTATTCCCTTCTGCCAAACTCCATTAACCAGAAAAAAATAGCTTCTTAACAAATGTACATCTTACCCCAAATGGAAAACCTGTTCTCTTCCTCTCAGCTAGGCACGGAGTCATGGAGGCACATGAACAGCATGGCTGTATTCAGCAAGCCTGCCTGCGGAGTTCTCCAAGGCCCGCAGAGCTGACCTCTCCTTTTCCAGGTTAATAACTAAATGTCCTGGGCATGAAAGGAGGAATCGCAATGAATTTAGAAGTGAAAGGGACCTTATTAAATTAAGTCCTATCCTGCCCTTTTAAAGCTAGGAGAAGTGAGGCTTCAGAGGGTGAGGTGATTAGCTCAGGACCATGCAGGTGATCAAAATTTAGGAACTTAAATCAAGCTCCCCGCTCCCAACTCTAAATACGACCTTTTCTCTCCTATACTAGTAAGACGGCTAAGTACAGGTTACTACTGTCCCACAGACAGATCTCCTTGTAGATCCAATCCTTTCCAAAAATGCATGTGCACCTACAGTCACTGGGCCTCGTTCTGTTTCCACAAAATGTTGCTTCCCTTACCTTTTAGAAAATACACTGCACTTCTCTCTCAATTTATGTACATAATGCTCATCTTACGAGATTTAGCCTTAAGAAGACACGGAAGTGAGACATGTTATTTTTTTGTTATTAAAAGCACCCAAATACGATAAGGTGTCTAGTTTGAGTTTCTACTAGCTCTCTTGCTCGAGATTCTTCCCACACAACCATGAACATTTAACTTGCCTCATGCTAATAATTGTCATCAGCTTAAAGAGCTAGTGTAATTCATCTCTTTCTGTGTAACAACAACAAGGTAAAGTCAGTCTGATGGAATGTTTAGGGACAAAAAGTAAAGCTGGTGCTTTTCCCCCAGGTAATGTGCCAGATAGTTTTAACGTAAGGTGTTGGCAAGTGATACAAAAGCAGTAACTCATTATTGAAAAATGGCCTAGATGTGTGTGCTCCTCTCCAAAGCTCAGCATTGCTAAGTGGCTGTTGTCGGAATCGCAAGGTGGTAATATACACTGCGCAAGCCAAGCATCGCTCATTTGGTGGCAGGGGTCTAGAGACCGGGCAAGCAGCCCCTGCCCTGGGGAGCAGATCCAGGTGTAGAAGTGCACACCACATCCTGGCTGCTGGTGAAACAACTTGTCTGTTCCATTTTAAACTTCCCAGGGGTATGAGTTCAGCTTTCTCAGTAAAGATAGCATTTTTTTTTGTTGTTTGTTTCCCAAGCCTGTTCATTATTTGCAGTGGGGACTCGGGGTTCATTTCGTTGCTTGTCCATGAAGCACATCTCTCAATCGAATTGGGATGTGTATGCAAAACGCCACAGTGCTGATTCTGATCCTTACCCTAAGCCTTGAATAAGCCATACCCCTTAAGCATCCTGGCCTCCAATCTTCCTATCTATATTTTGTGGCCAGATTCACCCTTTTATGCTCTGTGATGGGGTCATCCTTCTGCTTCAAAATCCCTTGGTTTCCCACTCAGTACTGGATATAATTCAACTTCTCTAACAACACAGTGAAGACAGTAAATGGTCTGAATCAACCTCTTGACCAACCTCATCTCCTCCCCTTCACTTCCATGAATGCATTGTGCCTTCTGAAACGGGTCTAGTTGAAAATCAGAGTCAGGATTAAAAGAGTGTCTGACCAGGAGAGGTAGAATTGTCTCTCCCAATTTGATAAAACAGTGCCTACAAGATTTAGAGAAAAATAAAACAAAATCCATACCTCACTCTTACCTACTATGACCTATTTTTGAAAGCCTATTGACTGAGGGTTAAAAAAAAAAAAAAGAGTGGCACTTGCTGAAAATGAAGCTGCCTACTCTTAAGCTTTAGACAAAAACCATTTAAAAACATGATTCATTTCTAAATATTTTATGCATCCATAAAAAATTTTAAATTCACAAATAAAAATGAAGAACATATAGGAAACAAAGGGCTGTGCACTGAATGTTTCGGTTTTGCCCCCCACCCCCACCCCCACCAACTGTCAGCCTAAATTTTCATGTTAAAGTCTGATTCCAAATGCAATAATATTTGAAGGTGGGACCTTTGAGAAGTAATTAGGTTTGGACAAGGTCTTGGGTGGATTAAGTCCCCATGATGTGTGAGATTACAAGAAGTTGGCTGCCTATAACCCAGAACAGGGCTCTCCTTCATACACTGCCCCACTGGTCTTGAACTTCCAGCCTCCAGAAATGTGTAAAGTAAATTTCTATTGTTTATAGTAAAAAAGTTGAAGGCAGAGGCCTGAGTTATTTCTTCCATTTTATTTCCAATGATGTAATCTGAGAGGAGTTGCTTCTTCATTCTGTGCCTCCAGGTCTCTTATTCAGAAGAAAGATCCTGGCCTTTATTACATTCTGTGGTTCTTGTACTCTATATAGATTTATATGCAGCCTCCTTAATGTCTTTTCTTGGCAAACTACTGTCACATGGGCTCGAAAAGAAAACTGAAGCCAAGTTTGGGAGCTTCAACGGGGATTTTTAAAAGTAGGGTAATGTATTAATCAAAGAAAGGAGGAGGGAACTATCTTATTTTATTTTTTTTTACAATAGTATATTCAAGAAGAAGAAGAAAATGTCATGGGTGATGACTCAAACTGATGATTGTCAGATATTCATGACACAGAACAAAAATGCTAATTTTGACATGGTGAGAACAATGAATTTCACTGTCACCATTTTTTTCAAATATTTATTCTATTTAAAGTACCTGAGTGGGTTGTATGAGCTATAGATTTAACCCCATTTTACTTATTATTTGTAAGCTGATACATACTGTTGATAATATTTTAAATCCATCTCAATATGCATACGTATTATATTACTCTAATACACACACTGGAAAGTTAAGTTTATTTCAACAAATTTTTATTGACTATCAATCGAAGAATTCAATATTGTGGCTCAGGACATAATGAGACCAGGATTTTAATCTCAACACAACCAATTAACACCATTATCCAAAGAGGGGCCTTATTTTATAAAAAAAAAAAAAAAAAAAGTGCTTATCTTCTATAAAATGAGGAGATTAAATTAGATTACTCTTAGGGTTGTTTCCAGTTACTAACTCTTATATGAATCTATGTTCTCAGAACTTTACCATAAACCATGGAGCCAATAAGCAAGTATGATGTAATTCCCACTTCTCAGAGAATTATGTATAATTGGGTAATAAAATGCACCCATATTTAACTCAGAATTAATTAGTGAATGTTTATCATATTCCAGGTACTAGGTTCAGTGCAACTCGAAACAATTAGAATGGGCTTAAACACAGCAAGGATTTCAGGACTAGCTTTGTAAAGAACTTGAGACTCAGGATGGGATTTGTAGGATGGATGATAATAAACTGAGGGTTTTGTGAGGATGTGTGTCAGGGTATGATCAAACAACAGATAAAAGCTTTAAAAGAATAATATTTACCCATGTTATTCATATAAATATAAGTTTTGCGATAGACAGGGTTTACTTAAACCTAGTGTGTGAGTGTACGTGTGTATGAATATGTAAATCCACACACATTTTTCCATTCAGCTATCTTAATGAGAAGGACAAAGAGCAAGAAGGCAGACACAATGGGATAATAGGGTAGAAGGAGCACCCAGATGTTCTCATTTCAATTCAAGCACTGCAACTAACCAGGTTACTGGTCTTATGCAATTCTATTTACATTGCTCAGTATTGTAAAACATGGTGAGGGTCGTTCATCTAGATGAGTTTTAATGTCAATGCCAGCTCTATCATTGCGTATTGACAATATGAATTAAGTTAGCATCCACTTCAATCACTGCACTAGATCGGTTTCTGTGATAGCTACATAGCTTCTTTAAGAAAGAGATTCTAATCTGGTTTGGGAACCAATGCATAGGTATAAAATTTATACTACAAATGTTTATTTATTACCTGCATTATCTCTAGTATATATTTTAATCTCCACTTATGTGGCAACCACTTCTGCCTTATATTGAGTGTATTTCCAGTGCTCAGCACAGAACTAAATAGATTATAGACATCATTTTACCATTTTACTTAAATGACAAATGAATGAATTCATGAAAACACAAATAATTAGTACTATATTTAGAGTTTAACTGACCATTCACTTCTATGGCTATATAACAACATAGACCCATACCAGTTCACGTACAGCCATTTTTCCATCTTGTGTAATTCCTTTGATGGAAAACGTTTTAATTGATAATCCACATTCAGAGCATCATAGACTCTGATGCTATGACTCCAACACTAAATTTTATAATATGCAACACTTTGGCGTTGCATTAATACATATTTTAAAAGATTTTATTTATTATTTTTTAGGGAGAGGGGAATGGACAGAGGCAGAGAGGGAGAGAGACATCAATGTATCATTGCCTTCCACCTGCCTCCAGCTAAGGACCTGGTTGGAGACCTGGGTGCAACCTGGTTATTGCCCTGGCTGGGAATTGAATCAGCAACCTTTGGGTTCGCAGGCTGGCACCTATCCACTGAGTCACCAGCCAGGGCTTTGCATTAATATATTTTGAAAAATTGTCATAATTATTTCTGTCTTGTTGCATTGACATGCACTGGGGCCATACTGGCAATATGGATAACAGCTACGAGACGAAAGGCCAAGTATCATTTCTGGAAGGGGAAGATGAGAAGTACAGCAGGTAGAAGCCCCAGGATTGCATATACACTTCTTTGAGTGTCTTTCAACATCATGAACCCTCTTTTTTTGAGGCCATAGATACCCACATATCTTGTGTCCTTACTTTCTTCAACCATTTGATAAAATGTTATATTTTCAAAAAGGCCTTCCTTGTCTTTCCTATCTCAAACGGCAATTGGTTTTTTCTCTTCCCTTGTCTCCATAGACCTTATCTTTTAGAATACACATGAATTACAGGTGTACTCTGTTAGTTTCTGGCTCCTTCTACTGTATTGTGAGTTTTTTAAAGGTTGAGTTTTGCCTGTGTTCATATTTGTATTCCCAGTCTTCCACATAATAGGATCTCAACAAATATTAAAAATTTCAAATATTCATTGAACTGCACTTTCCACCCCTGCATACCACTGATCACCTTGGCAGTTATGTTTTTATTTATGAAACTTGACTATGGTCAACTGATTGGCTCAAAGCAGACACATTCTCAAAGGGGGCCCAGATATTTATATAAATTATATAGTAAAGTAAGAAAAATAAATAAAAAATCATCACACATAAATAACTATAAACTGTACTACAACTAAAATGACATGAAATGAGAGTAACAAAATATGAGAAAATAATGGTAGAATTGCAATATTGGGAAGATCAGAGAAGATCTTTTGGGACTAGTAACTTTTGAGTGGCATCAAGAAAGGTAAGAGAACTTTGACTTGGAGCACTCTTCTGACTTCTTTTAATTCTAGTCAGTGTGCATAAGATATCCTGTGCAAGCCTGAATCAAGTTTTCCTCATAGTACCATGACTTCTCCCTCAACACACTTAACATAGGGACATCTTTACATGTGTTAGCACGTTATAAACTCTATAAGAAAGTGATCTTATTCCCAGGGGTCTCCCAGCTCCTGATTTCAGCCTCCCATAAATCATAATTGCATGATTGCACTTGGGTTTTAGAATATGGTTATGCATTCTTATAATATAATCCCTGTTATTATTATTATTATTATTTTCATAAGCTAGCCTGAGTCCTATACAAATAAGAGCTTTCCATGGTGTGCTCTACAAAGATAAGTTGGGCTTTAGTGTGCTAATGTGAATAATATAACTGTTCTATGGTCTTTGCTGACAAACTAGGTTTCAAATTTATGTTCTATCTTTTAATGGTTATATCACTTTGGGCCATTCTTTAAGTCCCTCTGAGCCTTAATTTCCTAATCTGTGATAGTGTGATATATCTACCTCAAGGGACACTGTAAGATGAATTAGATGTTGTAAATAAGTATCTGCACTGTCTTGGCAAATATATGAGGCTCATAAAATGGTTAACGAGATAAGATAATGCTTAATGCATAATAAAAGAAAGGCAGAGGGACTGTTATTTGCTGCATTCATGAAACAAAACAATTGATAACTATTATGTTCTAAGTTTGTGCCTCTATGTGTAGTAGCTCAGTCACAATCAGCATACAAGCCTGTCACCAAGGTGAAAATCAGTTGACTCCAAGTGGTATTTATATGGAATATAAATGTTACCTGCAATGGAATCACTGGCCTTTCTATTCTGCTACTAAAATGGAGTAAACTTTAAGAGCCCAAGCTTCTTATTTTGTATTATTTTCTCTTCTCTTATAATTTTATTTTATTCTAGGCTATTTAAAATAAGTATTAGAATGATTAAACAGAGTTAACAGATATCTAAACATTATTTCCAGAATTTTAATTTGAAACAAGATGTACATACATAGCAAATAGGAAAAAGAAAAAAAGTGGCAGACTTGCCAAATGTTTTATGGACACTCCCTATTGATCAGATCAGGTTATTTCCACTTACTTTTGTGTGTGGGGGGGAAACCCAGAATAAATTAATTGTTTTACTGCCCTGGCTGGTGGCACAGTGGATAAGGTGGCCAGCCTGTGAACCCAAAGGTCACTGGTTTGATTCCCAGCCAGGGTACATGACCAGGTTGCAGGCCAGGTCTCCAGCTAGGTCTGTAGCTGGAGGCAGGTGAAAGGCAACCATACATTGATGTCTCTCTCCCTCTCTGCCTCTCTCCATTCCCCTCGCTCTGAAAATATAAATAAATAAATAAATAAAATCTTTAAAAAATAATTATTATTTTAAAATAAAATGACAGGTGATCAGAATTTAGGTGTTTTTTTTTTTTTTTTTTTTACCAAGTTTTATACCTTAACCAATCCTCAGAAGTTAGATTAGCAAAGAGAAAAATCATAAGTAGAAAATAACACCAAAAATGCATTTACTTAATACTTACTTAATAATTACTAATGCATTTAATTTACATATTGGAAACAACCTCAACAAAATGCACTAAGAACATTAAGGTCAAATAAGGGCCTCAAAACAAACCTATCAAGACTCTGGGTCATCAACCTATGATGACAACTCAAGGTCCTAACTAGTGTAGCTCAGTTGATTGGGCACTGTCTTGCAAAGCGAAAGGTCACCAGTTCAATTCCCAGTCAGAGCACATGCCATGGTTGCATGCAGGTCCCCAGTTGGGCAGGACACAAGTGAGAAGCAACCAATTGATGTTTCTCTCACATATCAATGATCCTCTGTCTTTTTTTCTCCCTCCCGTCCCTTCTCTCTAAGAATAAATAAATAAAATCTTAAACATAAAAACAACTCAAGAATACCAAATCAACATATTGAGATGTCTTCTGCATCAAGCGGTAAAACAAAGCTGGCTAACTTCAGTTAAATGTCTTAGCAAAATCATCCTAGCATGGGGTTGAAAAGGGAGCAAGAAATATAATAACTAATTCTCATTGAGACTTTAATGTCTAAGAGGTGGAAACTTGTTTCCAAAATAAAATAGAATTATTTTTAAAATTCTGAAAATAAAAACTTTAAAATAAAAAGGCTTTTGATTCATTTCAGTTACTCTAGAGTTTTACAGGCCCACCTCATAAAACAGATCCTTTGTAAGGTCATTTTAGCAAATCCTTTCGTAGAGTTTTAGCATGGAATGAGTCATATATAATTGCCACTGTACAATGACTTTTTGAAGAATCATGTCTAAATACAACTCTCAGACACAGAGGTACTCATTTTTATATAAGAAGTGTTGCTTGCTAAATCATGAAGGCATCAATGAAAAAATTCAGAAAATATTCAATTATAGTCACTCTTCCCACAAAACTGAAGCACTGGATTATGGGTTTTCATAGCGCTCACTTTCTAGTTTAAAAATTCCATCGACAATTATATCTGAACTTGTCCATTTTATTTTCAAATTGCAAGCAATTCCCTAATATCATAAACTGCAGTTCACCTCTATTCAAGGTTTTCCAGCTGTGGATAATGTGTGCTTTTTGCCCTGTCTTTTGCTGGTGAAGGATATGGTTCTTTGTGAGTAGGGAAGGTCCAGACACTACATTTTGTACATGTTTGACAATGCTATTGGCAGGACAATATTTTCTTCAGATTCAGGGGTGTAGACTTTGCAGCTTGGCCCAAGTAACAATATATTATTTTAATGACCAGTTTACTTGCTACAATTTCCCGGTTGCCTAAATCTCTAATCAGAGTATAAATGATTATAGACCACAACCCTGCCTCTCACTTTTTTTTTTTTTTTTTTTGCAAGTGAGGCCCCTCTGAATTAAACAGGCACTTGGGTATATTAACCCTTTCAAATGCTATTATGGGTTTACTACAGCCTAGTGAGCCAACACTATTTGTCAGTCTATGAGCTAGAAACTCAATATACAAGCTGAAAATAAGACAAAGTATCTGCCTTGGATGACTCAGAGACATTTGCAGGAAATTGAAAAACGCTGTCACTTCTGGAATCGATGTATTTGCAAAGCACTATGAGAATATTGAGGCAAAAATGGATCAGAAGAAGGGCGCAAGGTTTGAGGCTCCCAGCTGATTAAATGGTTTTGGAAAAAAATATTGATCTTTTACTTAAGCATGATAGGCTCATAGAATTCACAATTAGGTGGGGTGGGGTAGGTGGAGAACAAGAAAGAGAGAGGCAGGGAGGAACATGGGATTAAGAAGCACAGAAATAAAGAAGTGTGTCTGGGAGGCATGGATGGGAGCCTAGAACACATATGTGTATTAAAGAGAACCACAGCTGTGGATCTTGTTTCACAGGATCAAATGATTTTCTACTATCACAGAAACCATGAGTCTGGACTCAATATGTCTGTGGCTGAGACATAAATCAACGTGTAAGACTCAATAAACAGGCAACAGGCTGAGAAACGACCCATTTCCAAAGGAGATCAAATGCTTCATTGCCCATTTCTGATGTGACCACAGGGGAAAACAGCGTCAATACCTCAATCAGACGGTAACGTTAGGCCCTAATCAAAGGACATTAGGGGCTTTCTCAGTGCCTGTCTAATGGGATTTTAGGAATTCCCTCCAGGTAAGGGGCACCAGGGAACGAATCACTCAAATCTTCTCTGGATCATAATCCTCCAGCTTGTAGCTGGAGGCAGTTCTATGCTTTTGATGGCTTCTGAGAGATGATTGGATCCATTCAGATAATCTAGGATAAATCCTTTATTTTAATATTTGTAATCTCTTTTTCTACATAACAGGTGTTCATAGGTTTCAGAGATTAGGGTAGGGACATATTTGGTGAATGGAAGTTGGGAGTGGGGGCATCCAACTCTCCAGACCAGTAATCCTGGACTTTGTGCTTGATGCCATATGCCTGGATGGGAGTTTTGCATTGTCTCCCTTGGGGAGAGAGAAAAACTAATGTGCTTCTAGTGGGAGACACAGTAAGCTGTATCTTTCAGTGACCAGAAAGGAAGGTTATTATTATTAATTTTTTTAATTTCTGACTTCTAGATCATGTGGAATTAAATGATTAAAGATATTGGACCAATTTTAGCAGAGAATCCTTTCTGACTCACAATGGAATGGGTTTAAGCCAGAGAATTTCATATTTAAATATATATATATATATATATATATATATATATATATATATATATAGACAGTAGATTGAATAACCTAGCTAATTATGTGTGGTGCCATAGGCATAAAACTATTATTTGTGAATAAAGCACTACTATTCTGGTAATGGTGTTGTAGTTTTCCCCACACCCATGCCTGACCTTTCCAAACTCTTTAAGAAAAAAATGGAGTGCAAAGACAATTGGCTTTTCATATGTATGTACAGAGTTATATATTAATCTTTACCTCACACCACACACTGGAAGAAATTTTATGTAAATAGAGATTTACGTTTGAAAGGCAAATGGTGAAGAGTATGTAAGATAACACAGAAAAACATTTCCATGACCCTGCGGTAGGGGATGATGTTTAATTAAACTATATATAAGAAACCCTGGCTGGTAGCACAGTGGATAAGGCGCCGGCCTGCAAACCCAAAGGTCGCAGGTTCGATTCCCCAGTCAGGGCACACAACCAGGTTACAAACCAGGTCTCCAGTCAGGTCTGTGGCTGGAGGCAGGTAAAATGCAACCATACGTCGATGTCTCGCTCTCTCTCTCTCTCTCTGCCTCTCTCCCTTCCCCTCTTTCTAAAAATAATGAAATAAAATCTTAAAAAATAAATAAACTATACACAAGAAACATTAACCATAAAGGAAATTTTGATTAATCTGAGCAATAAAATTAAGTTCAGTCTGTTAAAAAAAGAAACTTAAAAAAACTACCATAGAGTAAAAATCAAGTGGTGAAATGATGGAAGATATTTGCAACATATAACCGATGAAGATTAATATGCATATTATAATTTAAAACAATCAACAAATAGATAAAAAGATAATAGAAAATGGACCATGAATTTAATACTTTACAAAAAGTTTCAAATAACTTATGAAAGACACTTTAATTTTTTTGTGCAAATACCCAGGAGAAGGATTGCTTGTTCATATAGTAACTCTATTCTTAAATTTTTGAGAAACCTCTATACTGTTTTCCATAGTGGCTATACCATTTTACATTCCTACCAGCAGTGAGTGAGGATTCCTTTTTCCCCACAACCTCTCCTACACTTGTTAGTACCCTTCTTATTGATAACAGACATTCTAACAAGTGTGAGGTGGTATCTCATTGTAGTTTTGATATGCATTTATCTAATTGCTACTAAAGTTGAGCATCTTTTTATATATATGTTGGCAATTTGTATATATTCTTGGGAGAATTGTCTGTTCAGGTCCTATACCCATTTTTTACAAATTAGACTGTGTTTTTTTGGTGTTGAATTGTATGAGGTCTTTACCCCTATGTTCATTGCAACATTATTCATGGTGGCCAAGACATGGCAACAACCATAAGTCCTTCAATATATGATTGAATAAAGAAAGCATGATACATGTATACAGTGGAATACTACTTAGCCATAAGAAAACATGAAACACTGCCATTTGCAACTAAGTGGATGGGCATTGAGAATATGTTATGTTAAGTGAAATAAGTCAGTTAGAAATAGGCAAGAAGCATACAATTTCATTCATATATGGGATATAAAACTGAAACTTATAGACACAGACAGTAGTCTGGAGGTTACCAGAAGGAAGAGGGTTGAGGTTAGTAAAAGGTAAAGGAGACTAAATATATAGTGATGAATATGATTTGACTTTGGGTTGTGGGCACACAATGCAAGGTACCAATCATGTAGCTGAGGCCAGTGTAGCTCAGTGGATTGAGCATCAGTCTTGGAATGAAACAGTTGCTAGTTCCATTCCCCTTAACATGGAAGCTTTCACTTCAGGCCAATGTTACTGAATAAATGTTTGTGGTGGAGGTGGTTATTCTTGTGCCTTTCCTGACCCTCATGCATAGCCCTAGTCTCATCCAATCATTCCATATTAATTTATTAACTTTCTACTTTGTGGCACATGTTAGACTCTAAAAATACTTAGGTGAAAATAGTTATACTTCCTATGCTCAAATAGCCTGTTGGATGGGATTCATCATGTTTTCTGTTTGACTTCAAGTTTCTCCATTTAAATTCATATCATAACATGTTTGATATCTCTAATATTTTGAATATTTAACATATTCCAGGAAAACAAAGGGGATATGAACAAAAACAAAGATTCTGGAAGCATAAAAGTTTAAGAATTTTTTTTTTTAAATTTCACTCTTTACTTTAGAGAGAAGGACAGGGAGGAAGAAAGGGAGAGAAGCATCAATGTATGGTTGCCTTTCACCTGCCTCCAGCTATGGAACTGGCTGGAGACCTGGCTTGCAACCTGGTTATGTGCCCTGACTGGGAATCATACCAGTGATCTTTGGGTTCACAGGCCGGCACCAATTCACTGGGCCACCAGCCAGGGCATAAAAGTTTAAGAGTGCTTTTACACTCTTATCACATTTCACTCTGAAATTCCAGGCAGCTCATTATACCCAGCGACCTTAGCAGTCAGAAAGGAAACCAGAAAGGGAGCAAATCTCTCCAAGATTTCTCTCCATCCTATACCACATGCTACTGTGTTACTGATCAGGAGGCGACAGTATTTACCTAAGTGCTCATTTATCATCAGGCAATGAATTCAAATACCCTTTGAAGTTTAATGATGAAGGAAAAATTAAATCCCCAAAACTTGGAGATCTCTTTGTCCATCTTCTCAAGGAGGCTGAGGTGAAAGGTCAAAAGTCACACAGCTGGCAAGCAACTGTGTGTCATCTCCCTGTATTTCTTTATGTTAATTTTTGAACAATTGTAGGAATTATCTGTATGGCTCCCCTGAGATTCCTAAGCTATTTTCCAGTGGAATAGAATTGTATGGCAATAGAATCAGGTAACAGATTGGTTTCCAAGACATATAGCTGACTGAGTTATTAAATATTAACTTGAAGGCTCTATAGTCATACATGGTAGCACACTTTTTATTTTATTACCAACATGTCATCTTAGAGGAGGGAAAATAACACTAGAGAACAGATTCTAATATCTTCCTCAACAGCAGTAATTACAATAAAGTACTCTCTGTAAATGAAATAGAATTAGCAAACTCCAAATAGGTAAGGTCTGTCTTAGTTATTTTGACAATCTAACTAAGGTGGAACATGAACCTTCTCTATATCAGCTAAAGAGGAATAATGACAAAGGAAAAATTAACAAACCCTCCCTGACACTGCACAATATTTGGGCGAAATAACTATACCCTACCAAGTTAGCCTCATAACTCCCTTGTTATGAGGAAGTTATGTTCCTTTCCTTGTAAGATATACCAAAGTTTTTTATTTTTAGTTTTTTAAAAAATTTTATTTATTATTTTTAGAGGGAGAAGCAGAGAGGGAGAGAAACATCAATGTATGGTTGCCTTTCACCTGCCTCCAGCTACAGACCTGGCTGGAGACCTGGCTTGCAACCTGGTTATGTGCCCTGGTTGGGAACAGAACAAGGCTGGCGCAGATGTAACAAATCTACATTCGTAAAATGCACTCATTTTTGCCAAGGTATGGCTTCCTGTGGCATACAACTAAGCTAGAGGCAGAAGTATGAAATGTCAAGCCTTGAAATATGCAGTGACTCCTCATGCTGTTTAAGTATTTTAAAACAAAATTTTGTTGGGACCACACTGCAGTTCTGTAAAGTGTGTGGAATAATTTTCTTTCTTACTTGACCATGCATAACAGCAGATAGACAGACTCACATGTACACATAGAGACAGACAGTTCCTGTTCTCACCCAATTGGCCAGCTATTTGGAGTAGATGGGCAGAAAAACATGGGAGCTCAATGAATAACCTCTATAGCTAGGAAGCCTGACTTCAAATCCCAGTCTTCATTTCTCAACTATGAACGTTAGTCAAGTCACTTAATCTCTAGGGACCTCGGTTACCTTTAAAATAGGAAGAATACAAGTAATTATCTGCATGATATTACAGTTGGATGACTTAACTTATTTAATGTTTTTAAGATAGTCCTGGATGTTTAAAGAGTATAACTGTTATTATTATCAATAAATATTTTTTATGCAGGAAAGATATGAAGCAAACAATTATTAGTAGTATGGTAAGGATAATTAACAGTATGAGTCATGTTTTAAAAGGTTCAAAAATCAAGATTAAAAACAATATCGCCTCATAACTCCTATTGTCAGCCTTTTTTAGGCTGAAATAGAGCTGTAGTCAACAGCCTCAAGCACTAGAACTTTTTAGAAGTTTTCCAGGTCAAGAAACTTAGTACATAGCTTATAGATTCCCTGGTGCCTCTATATAGAAACATAGTAAGAAACAGAGCAGAGGAGAGAAGGAATTTGTTTGAATTTCTTTGGAGCATGAGAAAACTTGAGAAACCATCAAGAAATGTACTCCAGCTTCAAAAAGCTATAGGAGTTGAAACACATCTGGCTCTGCCATATTTTTATATGATTGTTAGTCATGGGTTTGAACCAGTCAAGTCCCAGAGAGATTGAACAGCTTTGCAACCAGATGCTGCAGCTCATTGCTTTGCATGGAGGGACTTGATGAAGTCACTAACTTTGAAGTGAGCTGGGGAATTTGCAAGTGTTCCTTAGCACCCAGAGACAAAAACAGGGCAGTGTGAACATTTCAATCTGTGTGTGTGTGTGTGTGTGTGTGTGTGTGTTAAGGGTGGCGGCAGAAAGTTCAATGTAATGCATCTTTTACCTGCACGATGCATCCTGAGGGTAGTCAATAATACAAATGGGTAGTTAAAGAAGGACCCACAAAAGAAAATTAGGAGATTTTCTGAGGAATAGAACAAATCTATGCTTAGAAGGGTCAGTGTTTCCAATTCCTATGTCATGTTGGTTTGCTTATGATTCCCTCCTAGAATGCAAGTACCACTGGCTGAGTATGGTTCATATTATAATTATTGGTGGATCTTATTTCCAACATAATATTTATAAGCCTATCATGTTTGTGTTTCATAAATAAAGTCATCTGAGAGAAGCTAATGAGAATCTAAGCCAATTAAAAGACACAAGGAAGGAGAACAGAAGAGGTTGCTCAAATCATGGCTTTGGGCAAGAGCTGATGGCTTTGTAGGCCAGTATTGAAGTCTTGATATGAGAGTTCAGATCAGAGTCTAATGACTCACAAATGCTGTTAACCAGAGGCTCTTACTCTTGTCAAGTGTCTCTCCAGGTCACTAACTACACAGATAAAAAAAGATGTAGCTTTATATTGGATAAGGGTGATACTGGGGTGTTATCCAGTGTATATCATTATTATGGAAACCTATTATAGGCACTGAGTGTTTGCTTAAATTATTCCATCAACAATATTTTTCCCACTTATCTTTGGGTTACTTGCTTATTTCTTAATGTTGGTATGCATTTCTCTGTGGGCCATGCATGTCATGTTTCTCTTAAATGGTATCATCAGATTAAATTTTGTTACATTTCGGGGAGGGCAGGGAATAAAGAGTTATACTAAGTTTGATTATTTTCATAGTCATGGTTCTTATTTTGATGATTTAAATCTAACTTTCATTATTATTATTATTATTATTTTTTGTATTGAAATAGCTGATAAACTGGAATATTGCTTGTTTTTTTTTTTTTTTTTTTTTCTTTTGGGAGAAATTCTGATATACACATCCTATAGGATTCTAGGGGAAAAAATAAATAAATTGTAAAAAGAATCTAGAGGCTTTTTAAGGAAAAGGAAAATAAGAGGGCACACCATTACTTAACATGATAGTTCTCAACCAGAATGATTTTGTCCTCACAGGGCAATATCATCAATATTTGGAAACATTTTGAGTTGTTGCAACTGGGGATGTACTACTGGCATCTAGTGGGCAGAGGCCAGTGATGCTACCAAACACTCTTCAAGGCATAGTGCAAGGACCTGTTTGAGGCACAGGTCCTCAAAACTAAAGGTGACCCAGTACAGAATGTCAATACTGCTGTGACTGAAAAACTTGGCATCATACAAAGTTAAAGAAACATGACAGTTTTCCATGACACATTGTAAACTTAGGAAATAGCAATAAAAGGAGTTTTTGCTAATGTGGGCTGGTTAGGTGTTCAAGCATTATATCCTGGAGTCACTCAGTAGGGTATCCAACTTTAAAGCCAGCCAGCCAATTATAAAGCATATCAATTCAGATCCTAACCCAGGAAGTGGATGGGTGTAAGACAACTGAAAGTATTGAACTTTGGATCTTAGGCAGCCCAAAAATGTCCCTTGCAATTTGGAGTTAGTGATTCTGATAATATCTCTTAATTGTGAAAGGACAGAGAAGTAACAAGCAAATATACACACCATGTTTGTGCTATAGTAACTAATTATAAATCCTCTTTGTCGCAGTTACTTTTGCAGAATTTAAGGCAGTCTGCTATGGAATTGGAACTTATACATACATGGTGTTAGAAATAAAATGTATTTGTATTTATGTGCATGTGTGATTACCATTTCTTTACTGCCAGACAGTTAGAAAAGCCTTTATTCAACTATTATAGATGAGAAACTAAAATTCAAAGCATCTTCTGGTCACAGTAATGTAAGATGGCTAATATTAGAATCTTTTCTAAAAATTAATTTGAACAGCAGAAATGATAAAAATATGAAGAACTGTGGTACCTCAAAGACAGATGGAGGAGGCTCTAGAAGTTGTAGGAGACCCTGGCCCAAAGTTTGAGGAGGGCAGCCCCCCTCTATATGTATCTACCCAAGAGGTTATTCTGGTCATTAAAATACAACATGGCAATCTAATTCTTATACAAAATGTGAAGTTATTTTATTGAAGAGCACCAAAATAATTTGATTTCATATTGGCCCAGACAACTCTTTTCAATCTAATGGTTTTCATAAAATGTTTAACATTCAAGTTTAATTCCTATGGTGTGACAGGTACCCCATCAGACTAATGCAAACAAATTAGTTTTTATATTTATGACAAACTATCCAAAAATACCTAATGACTCAGGGCAAAAAATAGAGCCATTTGAAGTTTCTGTTTTCTTTCAAAGCTAAAAGTCTGCTTTTCCACTTCCTAATCTCAGTTGGAAATAGCTGGTGAGGATGATTGGAGAGGGAGACAAAACCTGATGGCTGTGAGTTCATCACTCTTCACACTGAAAACTTACTAGCAGCTTGTTCTAACGAGGAAAGGGCAGTCTAGAAGAAAGTGTTCATTTAACATGTTTTGTTAAGTGTGTCAACTGATACATGGTGGTTCTCAAATTGTGGGCTGGGATAGCAGAGTCAATCAACCTCAACTATGAGCTTCCAGGAAATGTACATTTGTAGGCCCTACCCCACACCTACTGAGTCAAAATCTCTGGGGGCAAGGCTTAGAAAGCTGTAAGTTAAGAGCCCCATATAACTCTGAGGCACGTTGAAGTTTGAGAACACCTAGGACATGCAAGTTTAAAAATGTCCTCTCATTTTCCTTAGAATTTATAGAAGGAAACTAAGTGTGAAAACATGTTTCAGAGAAGCCACGTGCAAGATACAAGGGTCATATAAAGGTAAAATAAGCTATTTTTCTTGGAAGGTCAGAATAGACTTCACAAAAGACGCTATGCTTGAGTTAAACTTGGGAGAACAATTTTCCAAAACAAACAAATAAACAGTGAAACCAGCATTGTAAGTAGAGAAAACTAGAATTAGAAGATTCAAATCTAGATAGTAATCAGGCAGTGATTTTTTTTTGTGTGTGGGCTTAGTACAATGCAGATGTTTTAAATCTCCAAGATATTTTGATCTTGATCTGCATGGTTAAATCTTTATCTTGTTTGATGGACATATTGGCAAATATCTGGAAAGAAAAACAACAACAAAACAAAACAAAACAAAACAAAAAAACAGGGAAGCCAGAATCTACAGGAAAGGGATAAAACACAGTAGTTAAAGGTTTGAGTCAGAGAAAGAGCTGGACACAGATGCTAATTTTTGTGTACTTGACTCTTAATGCCAGGTATAATTAATACTTGTGTGTCTGTAGATAAGTTGTTTAATTTCTATGATTTGTTTTCCAATATGTAAGTAGAGATAATAGTACTCACACCTTAGTGCTGTTGCCTGTTGGGATAATTGGGAAAATTGGGTATAATATCTGCCACCCTTCCTGTCTCTTTTAATCTGTAAGGTTCACTGCTGAGATTACGTCAGAATAAATATATTTAATAATTGTATCTGCTATATACATACATAATGGAATATTTATTGGAATCAATGAGTTCTATGATGAAAAATACCATTAAAACAAAATATCACTGTGAACAGAAAGCATGCTGAGAATTTAATGCAAATAAGTTCTGTGTTCATGTACCTATACAATTGCATACATATCCACACACATAATTAGTAATGCTCTGGAAGAGGGAAAAAAGATTATCTTCTCTTTACATGACACACATTTTACAAACTGATTGACAGCTATTTGTGTGTGTGTGTGTGTGTGTGTGTGTGTACATAGCTCAATATTGCAGCAGATTGAATATTCATTTTGTTTCCCTGACAACCACTTAAGCATTGTCTAAGTATCTCATGGCTATGAATGATTGTACAATACACATTTCATCCTATGGTTAAAAGAATGAGCATCCACTAGGCTGAATCAATGGATTAATTTGATTTGAGAGAAGAATTAGTCTTTGCTGGGGAAAGCATTAGCCACTTAGTAATGCACTAGGATATTTGAAGCTGGTTTTAAAATAGAAAAATAAATTAAGAGAGTAGAAAGAAACAATGGGGCCAATCTGAGGTTGAAAATTGATTTGGCAAATACAAACATAAATTTGTCATCAGCCAATAGGGTCTGCCTTTAGATTTTATTCCATAATCCTGCATTAGAAAAAAATTCAGCTAGGTAAGATTTAGTGCATTGGTGTATTTAGCACAAGTATAGAGAGATTTAGCATACTGAAATCTGCTATCAACTTTTAACATTTCTTATCACTGTCAGATAAATAGTCTTTAAAAATTGGCTGGATAATTTTATGTCATAATAAGTACTTCATAAGAGCAGATAAAGAAAGTAAACAAATCTCAGTCTTTGACGTATGAACTTGTACATCTCGAGCTCCTAGAAATATACTGTGTATGGGAAAAAGTACTGTCTCTGAGCTTGGAAACTTGAGTCTGTCCTTGTTTGCTGATAGCAAAGCTGTCTCAGTGCTCTCTCAGTGCTGACGCTACCATTAGATCACTGGCCATGAATAACGTTGAATCCAGCTGCTCTGCAAAAATTCAGTCATTGGTCTTTTGGACAGTAGATGAAGGACCACTGAATTAAAAAATATATGATTAGAAATCATTCATTATGCAAATGATCAGCTCCTGATTCTTATGCTATAATTTAGACGGCAAACTTCTAAAAGCTCCAAATAAACTACCATAGCATTTGGACAAAGTGGATCTCAGCTAGTGTTATGTTAGAATTGCTATGTAACAAGGGAATCTCCTAGGAATACCTCTGCTTTATAATGGAGATGGGAATGTAGAGATGGTGGCTATGGAAATAGGAAGTCTTACGATCAAAATTAGGCTAAGGAAGGTAGTGGTTGAAACCTTCTTGCTTATAAAGTATTACATATAACTATAGCTAAGATTTGTTGGTAAACTATTAGTTACACCTACTACTATCTATTTGATATTATTTTATCTTATTCTGTGATATAAGTACTATTAATATCCTTATTATGTAACTTAAGAAATTAATTTAGCTAGATAAAATAGTTGAGAAAACGGAAATGAAGGATAAAAACCACATGATCATATCAATAGATGCAGAAAAGCACTTGATAAAATCCAACATTCATTTATGATAAAAACTCTCAGCAAAGTGGAAATAGAGGGAACATACCTAAACTTAATAAAGATCATATATGACAAACCCACTGCCAGCATCATACTCAATGAGCAAAAATTACCAAGTGTCCCCCTTAAAATTGGGAACAAGATCAGAATGTCCGCTTTCACCTCTCTTATTCAACATAGCACTAGAAATCCTAGCCACACTAATCAGTCAGGAAGAAGGAATAAATCTGAATTAGAAAGGAAGTAGTAAAATTCATTTGCAGGTGACATGATACTGTACATAGAGAATCCCAAAGATTCTATCAAGAATGTACTCAAACTCATAAATGAATTCAGCAAAGTAGCAGGATACAAAATCACTTAGGCCAGCTCTCACATTTTGATCTTTCTAGAGTCAGATCATCTCTATCAGTATATTCTCAACCTTTCTTATTTTTCCTTTTTTCTTTTTGTCATAGGAGATTGCTTTAATTAAATTAGAAATCCACTCCTGACCAGTTTATTATATTTTTCTATAAACAATATGACTCTTTGGGTAATTTATTACCTCTAGATTTCCTTTGGGCACCTTTTAATAAACTCAATAATTCCCAAGGCAGGAGTAAACACATCCCCCAAGTTAATAGCATCTTTAAGAAAAAAAACCACTATCACATTCTTTTATTTGTGCATTAACTAGGCATATTTCCCAAAACTGACAGCATACTATAGATTAATCATTGCACCTAACAATACTTCTGTTTAAATACTTTCAGCACTATGCTCAAAGTTATCCTCAGAGGCAGAAGGATTTTTTCACAGACATGGATTTCTAATATATGTTCATGTGGACAGTAGATGTATATTCCTGTCATTTCATATTGATACCTGAAAAGTTTTTTCTTTTGACTCAATGATGGAAAGCTAAGAGAACAATGATTCATTACTTTGGAAAAAATTATGTCATCTCTAGGAGAACAGCATTAATAACCAAACACTGATTGAAACAGAAAATGATTTTTAAAAATCTGCTTAGGGAGTTCCCATAAAATTTTTCTAGTTCTATCTATCTAACTTTTCATTCTGAACATATGTCAAAGGGATTAAGACTCAGGGACATTAAGAAAATTGAAAAACGACAAAAGTGGATTACGTCAAGAGGCAGTAAATAAGGATATCCAAATATCCCCTAAGACGTTTTCAACATGTAGATCTAGCATTTGACAATCTCTTGAAAAATCCAGCTAGAGCGAGGAGAATGTAATTGAAACTTCTTCAGCTTGAGAATTAGACTGACCTGTGTCATATCCCAGCACTTCCACTGAGCAGTCACTTGACTTTGACTGATTTCGTTAATACAATGTATGTTAGGTGTTTTGTATTGGAACTGGAGAGTATTATGCTTAGTGAAATAAACCAGGCAGTGAAAGACAAATACCATATGATCTCACCTAATACAGGAACCTCACGAACAGAACAAACAAATGAGGAAAATAGAACCAGAGACATGGAAACAAAGAACAGACTGACAGTAACCAGAGGGAAGGAGGAAGGGGTAGAAAGGGGGAAAGAAGGGCAAGGGTTTAATCAAGGAGCTAGTATGGATGACCCATGGACATGGACAACAGGGTGGGGATTGACTGTGTAAGAGGGGATAGGGTAGGTGGGGCAGGGGAGAGCAATAGGAGAAAACAGGACAACTGTAAAAGAACAACAATGAATTAATTTTCAAAAAATGAATTGGCTCTGACTCCTAGTGACCCTATGAATGAGGGCTGCACCCAATGTCTGGTCCTCAGTTGCCCTGCTCAGCTTCCAAAGACTCATGACTATGGCTTCTTTTATAGAATCAATCCATCCATATTTATTATTTTTTCCTACTATCTTCTATTTCCCCATCATTGTCTTTTCCAATGAACCCTACATTCTCATGATGTACCCAAAGTAAGACGCTTAAGTTTTGTCATTCTTGCCTCCAGTGATTTTTCAGGTTTCATTTGCTGTAGGGCCTACTTGTTCACCTTTCTGGTGGTCCAGGGTACCCACAGAGCTCTCCTCCAAGTCTGTGTTTAAAATGAATCAAGTATTTTCCTATGAGCCTTCTTCATTGTCCAACTTTTGCATCCATAGGTGGCAATTAGGAAGATAAGGGTGTAGATGGTGTTAGCCTTGGTCTCTGAGGACATACCTTTGCTTTTGATGATCTTTCCTAATTCTTCCATTGTTGTCCTTCTGATTATTGGCTTTCTATTGATTTTCCATTGCAGTCTTCATTTGAACTATTGACTGATTCTAAGTAAACAAAATATGTAATGATGTCAATGTCGTCATTGTCTATGTTGAAGTTCTGTATTTCTCCTGGAGCCATGATTCTTATCTTCTGGGTGCTCAAATGTAGTCCCCTGTTGCCACTTACTTCTCTTACTTTTATCAGAAGTCATTTCAAATCATTGCTATTCTCTGCCAGTAAAACGGTGTCTTCTTCATATCTTAAATTATTGGTATATTTCTTCCACCTATTTTCATCCTTCCTCTGAATTTAGCTCAGTTTTTGTTTTGGTTTTTGTATGTGTTTTTCATATAAAGATGTAGGGAGATAAAGGCACCCCTGTCCAACACCTTCACATATAAGAAACCAGTCTTTGCATTCTGTTCTGACAGTGGCTTCCTGCCACAACACAGGTTAAAACTATCCATCAGGAAAATCAAGTCCTGAAGAAAACCCATTTCTCTCAGAATAGCTCATATCTTCTTACAATGAACATAGTCAAAGGTTCACTGGAGTCTACATAAAACATAGACTAACCTTCTGAAATTCTTTGGAGCTCTCCAGTACCTGATGAATGCTCACAATTAGACCTTGGGTACCTCTTCCTTTTCTGAACCCAGCTTGAACATTCAGCATTTCTTGTTTCAGATAAGGTAGAAGCTTATTTCACTTGAGCTGGAAATAAGAGCAAGGGCTCTATAGTTACTGCACTCCTTGGTGTCTTCTTTCTTGAAGTTGGGATATATGTTGACCATTTCTGGACCATAAAACATTGTTTTGTTGATCATACTTGTTAACAAATTCTTTGCTAAGATTTCGACAGATTTAGTCTCTGTGGTTTGAAATAATTCTATCAGTACCTCTGGTGATTCCTTTCTTCCCAATACCTTCAGTGCAGCTTTCACTTCCCTTTCTAAAATTACAGCTTTTCCCTCAAATGAATCTTTTTCAAAGGCATTGATCCTCACAGAACTGGCTCTCACCTATAATGTGGAGGCAATAACACCTACCATATAGGAACACTGGAAAAGTTAAATGATAGGACTATAAAACCACTCAGACTTCTGGTAGGCTGCAAGGTATGATAAACACTCCAAAGGAAATTTGAATTAGCAATTACTTGCTACTATTATCGCTTCTTTCATTTCTTTTTTTCCATCTCCGTCTCTCCTAGTTCTCATAACTTTTATTTTTATTATATCAGATGTTGCAAAGTTTTAATATAACACTTTAGGCTTTTTGAAATAAAAAAATATATAAATGTAATAACCAAGTATGTGGTAATAATACCAACATGCTTTTTGTTTTTGTTTGTTTGTTTTTCTTAACAGCAGTGCCTTACCAGCTACACTTTTGATGGAAGACCTACATATATAATTCTAATGTGGGTTGCTTCCTTGGGGTATTCATTCTTGGAAGCCCTTAAGTCCCATCTGAGTTAATTATACTCCTCTATATTATCATGCTGTATATATCTATGTCCAGTGATTTACAGATTCAATTTTCAGTGAAGCAGAATGCACTTTATTACCCAGCAATATCTGAGGTATCTTGGATATCATTATTCACATACTCTTTGTTTCGAAATATAATTCTGTATGAAATTGAGAGTTGGAGAAACAAAAGCATGTACATTTGCCTTTTTTCACTCTTATTATCTCTCCCAGCTTTCCCCACTTTTATTTTTATATTAGTTTATATAGTGCAACACATATGCGATAAAAACATTTAAAAATACTTAAATGACAGACATTTCTGGTCTGGTTTTGAATGAGTCATTTCTTCTAATAAAATATCCCAACTTCCCGATAGAGTTACTCATTAAAAGAGGTAAAAATTAGATTCAGATACCCACAGTTTCTCTGTGACATTTGTCACTTCCTACTGGCACTTTCTTGGCAAGAATGACAAAACAGTGACCCAGGGTTAGGTGTACTCATATGTTCCTTTCACTCTGTATCCATGATTAACTCTTTACAAGAAACACTTAATTGTTTGAAAAAGGTTCATTAATTTTTTCCCTTACATTGTTTCAAGTTCTAACTCCTTGTTTACGCCTTTAGTTGGGGGGAGGGGATAGGCTACAGTGGCTGCTGTAGATATAAAAGTATGAAGGTGACAGTTTTCCCAGGGCTATGATCATGTTTAGATCACGGGGATAATGCATGTGTCAGAAATAGGTGTGGGGGAGCAAATTAGAAGATATTTTTAAGGGAAGAAACAATTGTAGTTCAAGGTGACCGGATACAGTCTGTCTTTTTTCCCAAGCAACTTTGAAAATAGTCGGTATAATATTTGTATTTGTTGTCCTTTTTGAACGCTGACCTTCCAGTCTTCAGTTGGACAGGCTTGCTGTTGGCAACATTTTGTTCTTTAAAGGCTCTTTGGAGGCCTGGTTAATTTCCCTCTAGATTTCCTTTTGCCTCAAACATCCCACCTCACTTTATCTCCTGTAATTGATGCTCATTACAGCTTGATTGATTCAAGGCTAAAATATGGTGGCTCATAAAGGTAGTTTTTATCCCCCAATAAACCTCTTCAACCCTTGATCTGATTTTATATATATAGTAAAATAATGCATTGAGGAAAGTGGCCTATAATTGATCTGATTCTCCCTGAGTGCTGCAGACTTCTTTAACCTTCATTTAAAGACTGAGGCTGTTTTCCCCAATTAGACACGTTCCAATCCATAGAAGTAGGTGACAGGAGGCTCAGGTAAGATATATTATCAGACCACTTGTCTCTTGATTCATGGGTAGTGGCTTGGGGCCTTTCAAACTGTGATACCTCTCTGAAAGGAGAAATTATGTCAAGTTCAATTGCCCTGGTTTTATTGAGCTCATGGCACCTGTAAGTACGCTATAAAAGTGCTATGGGCTGACGAGGCCAACTATAGAAGCTATTACCTGGCCAAGAGGCTGGACGATCAGGTTATGCTTAGAGGGAAGAAAACTTTGAGGACCCTCTTTCTGAATGTCCTTCCTAAACCTCCAAGCTTTCGTGCAGAATCACAGAAGAGACTAAACACCTTATGCAAGAAAGAATTCACTCAGAGCCGGATGCATTGCTGGCAATTTTATGGTTTAAGTGATGTAACATCCCTGTATGTAAGGGACCAGTCTAGGAACACCCAGGTACCAAATTCCAATACCTATATTAACGTACCATTAACATAACATTATTCACATGCTAAATGCTATCACTAACTGGGCCAGATGGGAGGCAACCTGTATGGATCTTAGAGAATCCTGCATATTGTCTGCACAAATTTAGTATGCACATTGAATCAGCTTGAGACTGTTACCTGTGTCACTGGGTCTCATTTGAGTGTTTGGCTTTGGGTCAGCTCTGTCTGTACTCAGACACATCCTAAAGTCAAGGGATGAGGTACTACAGAGACTAGATTTCAGCCTCTCCCTATATCTTGAGGGACCAAGGGTTATTCACCATGTTCTTTTCATATTATTATTCCTGTGTTCACTTGTTTCCCATTCATTCTAGTACTGTTCTTCCACTTCTTAGTTTATGAGCATGGAAAAAGAGCTGCAGTTATTATTTTTCCCCCTTTTCTTGAGATATATTTTGAGTACTAACTTCTGGGTGTGAATAAAAGAGAAAAAAAAAAAGATGGCCCATTTGTTATTTAGTAAGCCGAAGGTATCCTGTGGAAAATTCTGAGCTGCTGGAGAGTTTTTGAAAAGAGAGCTACAGCAGAGATCCCAGCAGGCACATTAAACATAGGAGAGGTTCCTGCCCCCACCAGGAAGCAGAGACAGAGATGTTTTTGGGAACAGAGAAAAAGCCCTCTGTGACATTGAGAGCAGAGCAGGGCACCCCAGATGCCACATTGCATCCCACTTCTATCTACATTGCTCTAACTTGCTTTGAATACAGGGGGTGGGGTAATCATCAAGAACTCACAAAGGAAGGAGTAGGAGGAAATTTTTCCTTTCCCCAGGTACCAAAAGTATATAAATTATCTCACGTATACCTGGAAAAAGAAAAACAAACTTTTATTTTGTATCCGTTTTCCTCATTTTAAACATGTGGAAACTAGAAGGCTAATTCACTTATCCAAGCTGTTACCTTGTTAGCGACAGAGATGGGATTTGAATCCAGGTGGCGCGATCTTACCCTAGACCCAAGAATGGTAACAATCACCAGTCTTCCTTTCTTGCTGTTATCCTAAATAGAGACTTCCGGAGTGTAGGATCACAAGAGAAAACCTGTCTGGTTGAACTGCTCTGTCTAGGCATCCTGTTTTGCTCATACTCACTCAGCTCTGCCGCAGAACCTGGTTACATGTGGCCAGGACAGAGACATAGATAGAAGGACTGATCTTCAAACATGCAGGGAAGGGAGAGTTTTCGGTGTTTTGTTTCGACAATAGGATGAGAGCAAAAGGAGAAAAGGAAAAGAATAACAGCACTACAAGTGGATGGCTCACAGAGTTTCTGAGATAAAGGTCACCCTTGGCGGAATGTTCTAACTTAGGGTCATATTTTGCTGGGATCCAAGGACACCAAAGGGCAATTTATAACTGCATCAATGGGCATTTATAGTTTCTGCCTCTATTTATAGGGAGTTATCACAAGGCTAAAATATCCATTCTGATCTTATAGCTGACATGTTGAAAAATCAAAACACATCAGCTCTTGCCATGAATAATCTCTGCTTCAACAGTAAAGCAAATCACCTTTGATTAGTATGGCTGGCAATAATTTAGACATCACACTTCTGTCAGTGTTTAGCTGTACAAGACAGTTACAGAAGCATCAAGCATGTCTCTTTAAATAAAACGAGGAATTCAGCTATATCTTGAGTGTTAAACTAAATCAACTGAATCCAAAATAGACTTCTGATCTGTTCATTCCCCAGCTCACAAGTTGTTTGGAATATTCTAAACTTGTAATTATTTCTTTAAGGCTAGCAGCATCCCTACAGGAAACTTGAAAAACCAGCTCTCACAATCAAAAATCTATCTCAACTACCTGATGCATATCCATGAATGTATAGCAATAGCTAATATTTGTGTGCTAGGTGACCCATTTATTGAGTCATGGACCTTAGGAGGTATTTGTCAAAGACCTGCTATGTACCATACTCTACTGAGAGAGAAAAATAAATTAGTTGTTTTTAACACAATTCCAGGATAAGAACAATTGGCCAAGTACTGCCAAACCACCTGAGGCTGACTGCCCCAGGCTAGGCTAGAGGACCCAAATTCAGTCTTTGTCTTGCAGAATTCAGACTGCAGAATGAGAAGGAGACACCAGAAAGTATCTCACCACAGTCAGGAGGCAGTTGATTAAAATAAAGGCAGGTATGAAGGGCTGTCACAGCAGAGAACATAGCCCTCAAAAAGTACGCAACCTTCTTAGGAAGACAGGACAAAGAGAAGAAAAGAATGCCCTGGGAAGGTGTAATCCAGAGTCAGATTATGGCAGCCTTCATAGTTTCTATGCATAATCAGATCAGTAGTGGCGGGCACCTTTCAAGGAAAAAGAAAATTTAAACTGGGTAACTAATGTGAATGTTTTAGCACCACCTTCCACACAAAATCTTATGTATAATGCTTGTTTTCACTAATTTTTTATTACAAATCATTTTAGATTGAGGTAGTTAATTCAATACTATTTTGCTTTAAAATACCCAAATTAGAGAAACAGACAGCTTTAAGAGACACTGAAGATTAATGAGGAAATGGAAATGAATACTTACACATTAAAAGTACGCATTGCAGTGATTCTACCGCAAATCTTTCAGCGCTGGTATTCTTTCGAATGAACGATTTAACTGAATCAAATGCAGGAATTAAAAAAAGAAAATATGAGGTAATAATTCTCTGTAGTAAAAGAAGACAGCGATGGTAAGAATAAGCAAATAGTAGAATATTTAATTTCAGATTCTGCGAACACTGATTGTGAACCTCCAGCAATAGCAAACGAGACACAGAGAGGAACATCATAACTAAGTGAAAAGGGAATTGCAATGCTGATTAATATGACAGGATGCAATGCCCTTTAATGAACTCTACACTGTCTCTGTCACAAAGGATTGGAATTACATGAGATCAGGGCTAGGTCTTCTATCTCCAAACCAAAGCTTGCTGGACAAGAGACTTTATGGAACTTGATTAGGGATTCTCCAAGCAAATTTAAGCTAAGATATGTTATTTTGGTACAGTTACACCATGGCAGGATCAAGATTCCCACATGACTCCCAGGAAATTGGAAAGACTGGGGCAGAAACCTAATGTGACTTTGTATTTTACATTGTTCTGCACAAGGCAAGTCCACGAAGAGTAGGAAAGGACTCAAGGTGGGGGAAGATGGAGAAACAGAAGAGATAAAGTGGAAGTGAGAAAAAATTAATCTTGTATAGGTAGGGTTGGGAATATGTATGGAATGACCGCAGTGAGGTTGTTGAGCAACCCACTGCTTCAGGCTTACAGAAGTTTTGAAGGTGTAAAGACCCTGGGAGATAAAAATGTTAGAAAATCAAGTCACCTGGGCCCAGTCACGTCCCACTTTACTAGAGGAAGGACACAGCTCTTGTTTACATACAGAAAATTAATCTTCCTGGCAGAATCACCTCTTCTTCCTCAGGGAATGAGGCAGGCCATTGATGCTCAGTTAAGAGTTACCTTCAAGGGCAAGGACAAATGAGTATCGTAGAGGCTGCTGGGAGCTGAAGAGCTGGGAAAGTCAGAGATAAATCTCCTTTTGAGACTCATGTATTTGTTTTTTTTTGTTTTGTTTTTTTTTTTCCATCTCAGATGTTTTTCTAAACAGTTTGTCAATAGCTGGCTTTAGATCCCTGTTCAGTCCTTCTCTGAGACTCTCGGATAAAATAACCAACTGGACCAACCCACGAGGTGGCCCCCTTTATCTGTTCTGCCATCTCAAACTGCCCAAAAGATAACTCTAGGATTTATGGCCCACACTCTTGACTTTGTCAGCACGCAATGCACAGTAGGTGGAGGACAAAAGGGACACCAAGAAAGAAGAGACAGGAGGGAAGAGTGGAAATGGCAGAGGGAAACGATGTTTTAGATTTTGGTAATCTTTTTTAAGTTCTTAAAGGGGTTTTACTATTTACTATTACCCAAAGTCAGAGGAGTGTGCACCATATATGAAACTATGATTTGGGGAAATGCAATTTTATACTGTGCTTGTTTCTTATATTTTTAATCTCTCATCAATTTTGATGGTCTTAATGATAAACTCTTGGCCTTAAGGGACCTAGTGGCTTTTCTTTTTCCTTTTTTTCGAGACCTAAAATGATATTGTAGAAATAAATAAAATCCTCTATTATCTTTAAAGAAAAAGAAAATCTCGTACACTTCATCAGTGATATGTTTTAAGGTCAAAATCCATATAGTCAGGTGACCCTTTTATTTAATTCAAATACCTTGTACTCCAAGACAGCCCTCCTCTGTGTTAACACCAGTGATCATCATTTGGCCTTGCTTATTTGAAATTACCAACATAAACTGTGAGAGTAACTCCTAGCCCCTACTTTGTGACATTTTGTGCTATAGGGGACTGCTTAGGCACTCGGTCTCTTCTGGTAGTATCCTAATGTCTAATGTCTTCTAGTTACCAGTTCCTATACCAGAGATGTCCTTTCACACATATCACCTTTTATAACTAAAGGATATAAGGAAGAAGAATTGGAACTCAATATCAAAACCTAAAAAATCTGAATATATATCCAGCCTAGCATAACAGAAAAGCAGCGGGCAGGGAATCAAAGACCTGTTTGGGAGTTTCAACAGGTCACATAGGTGTATAATCTTGGAGATAGAGCTTAACCGTTCTGAGGCTAGGTTTTCTAAAAATCAGATTCAAATCTATTTGTTCGAAGTTTTCAGTTGTTTAAGAATTCTCTAATGTTCTTATTAAAATGCAGACTTCTGGGACCTATGTCCAGACATTTTGCACACTTGACCTTAGGGAGGGTGCACAAAATGTGGGTCCTACCTTGCATTCCATTGGAAGCAGTTTCTTGTTCACACATTGTCTATAGAGCTGTCCTGAAGCACATCCAAGTGGGTAGGAGTTTCTCATCTGACAGCACAAGAATGGTTCCTAATTCTGTTCTAATCTTTTTTTTTTTTTTTTCTCACTGATTAATACACTTCAAGGGACTTAGTTTTGAAATCTCTGAATGATTTCATTGAGCACATTCGCTTTTATAATTTCCTTCCCCGCTCTCTTTTTCATACACTTTACTTCTCACAAAATGTAATACTTCTGTTCCTCTCGCACATAATGACCCTTCCATTTTTATATTTATAATCAAGATTTGTTCATAGCTCTGTAACTATCATTATTGCTTCAGAAGGATCCTATTAATTATTCAAATGAAAAAAGCTTGGACAGATAAGGCATAGTGAGGGAGAGGAATTAAGAGAAATTCTATAAAGGTAAATGTACAGCTTTATGCTAAAATATTTGAGAAGGTATAGGTTATTTAATGAAGACATACATTAGCAAAATCAGACATTTATTTTTCATATTATGGCTTGGTGATATGTACTTGATGCTTACCCTTTTCTTTAAAGTAGTAAAAATAAATATGATAAATTAAAGGAAAATAATGTGTTCCATAATTTTGTCAGTAAATCTTTCATTTGCCTTCTGACATATAATTTTAAGAATCTGTATGCAAATGCATTCCAGTGACCTCAAGTTCATTTATGGTTTGTCTAATATATAAAAATAAAAAGGCAATATAAGATTCCCTAGGGGGGTTTTATTTGTGCTATAATGCATCTTAATGTTCTGTATAATACAAGTATTAATAAGATGAATATATTTTCCTTATATTGATACATACACCATGCATAGAATCAACAGAAATATAGTGGGGAAAAACTAACCTGAGCTTGACTATATTGTAAATTTGAAAGATACTTAAAATCTGGAAGATATAGAAACCTTGTGAGGACTTTATTGGACTTGCTACTTAGATTAACTCAACCCCATGTACCATAAGATTCTGATAGCCTGTGATTTATAATACAGGTTAAATGATTAGGATGATTTATCACCCTTTAACCAAACTCTAGAAACATTTTATTTATTTATTTATTAAAGCTTTAAAAACTTTTCAAAATTTTTATTTATTAATTTTTAGAGAGAGGGAGAGAGACATCAATGTAAGGTTGCCTTTTACCTGCTTCCAGCTACAGACTCTAGCTGGAGATCAGGCTTGCAATCTGGTTACGTGCCACAGCTGGGAATTAAACCAGCGACCTTTGGGTTCACAGGCCAGTGCCCTATCCACTGTGCCACCAGCCAAAGCCTCGGAAACATTTTAAATAGATGTAATTTTAAAAGAGGTTTTATCTTCTAATTTCAATGTGACAGAGAGTGTTCATACTGTTTTGATGATAAGGTGGAGAAAAATTCTAACTTCAAAAACGAATTCAGGAAATATTGTAATTAAGCAAAACATATGGGATGATATAATATTATTGGCAGTCATCCTAGACATCAATTTTGAAGTAAAGTAAAAGTGAAAAAAAAAGAAAAAGAGTTCTGTTGTAACATGAAAAAAACAACTTTTTAAAAATGTAGACTCTAATGAAATTTACAGCTCTGAGTAATAAAACTCTTTGCACAATGTCACTATCTCTTTATAATTATGAAATAAAAATTTAAATAAAATCTCCTTTGTCCTCCCCCAGTCCTTTTTGTCCAAGGACAACTGTTGACAACTGGGAAGGACAGGAAGTGGTGGTAGCGTAAAATTCGTGTTTCGACTAGAAACCTTCATTTAGGAGGACAGGAAGCTGTGGATCATGCCTGACCCTCCACTTGATGAAGCACAGCTGTGCCTGACTGGACTCATGTCCAAACGACATCTAATGGCAGGAAGCAGACAAGACTCGTGTCGCCTGGATGGAATACCAGACAGGACAAAAAGAGTATGTTAAGAATGAAAATTAAAAATAAAATTGAAATACTATACTGGGCAAAGACATGCACTTCTATATATTTGTGGTGCAAAATAATTTCATTTTTCCAGAAGATAATTTTTTAATTTATATCAAGCGATCAGTTATGACACTGTTTTCTTTTGGAAAATATAATGATGCAATAGGTAAGATGTGTGTATAGATGTAATTGTGAAAATGATGATCAAAAGGCTGCTGATAATATGGAAAAACAGAAATAGCTGAAATGTCCAAAAATGTTATTTTTTGAGTAGCTGTGGTGCTTTAATGCAATTATAGATATGGAGTGATTAGAACAATGCTGTAGAAGCTTACTTTTTCCTTAGAAAGACATTTATGATCTCTTGGTAAGTGGAGATAAAAAGATGGCTTAACAATATGAAGAATATATCACAATTTTGTATAATATTATGCATGAGAAAAAATATTATGCATGAGAAATGATTCAGAAAAACATAAGCCGACCCATGACTTCTCATTTTTATTGTGTTTATAATGTTTATCATAAGCTGAAATAAAGTTATTTATTGATGAATTATTTATTTCACTCATTAGAATATGAGTTCCATGAATGCAGAGACTATGCTTGTACTCCAGGGCCTGGTATGGTAAATACTGAGTAGTCAATACAACTTTGTTGTTGTTGTACTATGTAAATGCTCACTAGACCTCTGTCGAACAAGTGAATGAATGCAACGGTATTGTGTCTAACACTAAACATTGATAGCTGGAATTGTGGTTATTTTTGTGTTCTTATTTCTGATGGTGTCTATCCTCTGACTTGTTTCCTATAATAATATTATTGTGCCATGGAGAGCAAAGCTACAGATGGCTTCACCCAGCTTCGATATGGAGGACAAGATGCAGATGAAAGGGGATGACAGGCACCTGAGTACTTGGTCCGAGACATCACACAATTAATATAAAATTTAACACACAAATTGTATTATAAAGATAAGGGCACTTTTAAAAATGGTTCACTAATGGATCACCTCAACAAATCAGCAACAATGTCATCATCACCTCTGTCATCATTGGTTGCAAATATTTCATTGATGTATAACATATCAATTCCTAAGTAAATTCACTGCTCAGCACAGTTGCTTCTGACCAGTTATTCTAACAGATAACCCTCCAATCAATATCTTGGTTGAAAAATGCATCTTCCTTATCAAAGTCATAGCCTAATGCAAAGCCTAAGGAATGAGATTCCTGAAGAAGAACCATATGCTAGATTAGAGGGTATTCGGAGAACAGCAACCAGGAAGGGAAGGGGGTTAACAGAAGCAGACAACAATTTTGATGAGAAGTTACAAGGGTAATAGCATATGCTAATAGCTATTTCTGTCAATCATTTCTTTCACTAGTAATAAAACCTTTATGTCATACAAATAATAGCTGGAGGAACTGGGACAGTTTCATCTATAAAACCACAAGAAAACCCCCAGAAGGGGCATTTCATCTCTTCAAAGGCACAGCACCCTGGCATATGGAAGACATTTCAGACCTAAAACAATGTGGCCACAAAGGGTAAAATTAAGACCCATGCTGGGAATCCCCCAAAACCTACTGAGAGTGCATTCCAAGGAAAATAGTAATAGTTAGTTGGAGATAATCTACGGATGCACTGTATCTAATTTTTCCACCTTTTCACAGGGAACAGTAAAACATCCAGTGTATCTTCCTCAGCAAGTGGAACAGAAGCTCCTTGATGGGAAAATGTGGTTTCCTGAGTCCCTTGCAATTTCCTTGGACACAGAAGAGAACCTGACACGAAAACACACACAGAGCGCCCAAGGTGAGAGCAGACATCTCCCATTACTGGGTGGTTCCTAAAGCATAGGCTGCAATTTTTCTGGATGCCAAGACTTCAAAAGTAAAGCTAGAATGAAAGTTTCATGTTCTAGAAACATTTCACAAATGGTCTATATACGTGTTATCTTCTACCTATTTCAAAGATTATTTTAAAATCATATTTAAAGTGCATGTGTGTGTGTGAGTGTTTGTATGTGTAGCTACTCAGAGCAACTTTAAAAAAAAGATTTTATTTATTATTTTTTGAGAGAAGGGAAGGGAGAGAGGCAGAGAGGGAGAGAAACATCAATGTATGGTTGCCTTTCATCTGCCTCCAGCTGCAGACCTGGCTGGAGACCTGGCTTGCAACCTGGTTACGTTCCCAGGCTGGAAATCAAACCAGCAACCTTTGGGTTCACAGGCAGGCACCTTATCTTCTGTGCCACCATCCAAGGCCATCAGAGTAACTTTTATAGTTTATCTGACCATGTAACTTTACAGGTAAAACCCTTCACTATTTCCTCATTAGTCTCTGGATAAAAGCCAGTATCACACCATGTGGGATGGGTGCCCTGCACACCTCTGCAGTTCCACCTATGCCATTGTTTTCTGTCCCCAATACTAACGAACATGTGGACATTCAGAATCTTCATATTGTGTTAAAATGTTTCATGCTTTCTTGCCATTACATGTTAGCTGGTGTAGTTTTAACTGCAAAAAGTAATCATAGCTTCCCTGGTTTCTCTAACTCCTAGGTCTTAGCTTGGATTCACTTTCTTCTAAATTTCCACTAATGTCAAAATCTAGATTAGGGTCTCTGACAGAGTCCTATATATCTATCCAACACTATAGTGGCTCTGATTTCATTTTTTCCTAATCAAACTATAAATTCCAGTAGGATAAGTATGATGTCCATATTTAATTGAATAAATGTGACATGTAACATTGTGTAAGTTTAAGGTATACAGAACATCATGCTGATACATGTATATATTTATATGATTGCCAGTGTATGAGTAGTTGCATTTATTAGATTACATAGTTAGATTACAATACTATTGTCTATATTTATTATACTGTGCATTATCTCTGTGTCTCCTTTACTACTCGGCACACATTTGCACCCTTAAACACCATCAGTCTTCTCCCCTTCTCCCATCCCTTGGTAGTTGCCATTTCACTCTCTGCTTTTTAATAAATAAAAAAAAATTAAGTTAGATCATCACATCTAAGTGATATAATTTCTTCCCTGTCTTTCTGTCTGACTTATATCACTTATTATAATGAACCCAAGGTCCATCTCTGGTGTCGCAAATGGGAAGATCATTTTTAAATTTTTATGCCTCCATTACTTAGCATAGAGTGCCTGCACATAGCAAGTGCTCAATAAACCCTTGTTAAATGAACCACTGATCATTGTCTGTTTGCAATGTATGAATCCATGAACTCCCAGAAGTCTCAGCCTGTATTTTCTCTCTCATGCTCATACTCTAGCACAGGAAACAATCCACATGCTGAGAAGGATTAGATTTGTTTAATTAAAAAAATTGTTTTTCTTGAAGTTTTCTCATATCCTGACTTCAGTATGCAGTCAATCCCCCTCTCCCTCTCCCTCTCCCTCTACTGACTCTCTCCCTGTCCCTCCCTTCTCCCAGAACACACACACAGTAAGCTCTTATCTTACCACAAACATCTGTGTTTGCTTGGAAAATACAGTGCAGGCCAAGCATTTACCTGAAATGTTATATTGACAAAGCAGTCTGTCATCCTGCTTCTACCTCAAATTCACTAATAGGCATGCAGGATGTGGTCCACGGAGCCATGTGGCTTATTTTGGCTATCACTTACCCTCTGAGTACTGTTGGTAATTCCCTGTGTTGACTGGAGCTGCCAACATTTCGTATTAGAGGTTCCAGTGGGTGCATCGTGCATTGATTGCTTTCTCTGTCAATTCATTCTGGTTGCCCAGCAATGAAATCAAAATGAAACTATCCCGTATCAGTAGCTCATCAATTCTAAAGCAAGACAGAATTCCATTTCTTCTCACTGAGGAACAGTCCACATGATGTGTTTTACCTTCCATAGTTGGATGCACATGCACATTTTTGGCAGGAAGAAAAAGCATAATGCAATGAATAGGGTGTAAAATATTCTTCAGTATATGAGGACAGCATGTGTCAATCCACAGTTTGACAATACATAAGGAACTAGCTGTTGTGTGTGGGTGTGTGTTTCATGTCGGATTGGGTATTTGCATCAGACTGTATGGAATATATATGAAATATCACATTTCTTTGGAAAGGAATAGTTGTATCTCAATGGCCTTTGAAAAGAAGAGGGTCTGAAGAAAACACAGCAACTGAGGAAGAAGGTTGAGAGCGAAGAAATTTTACACAACTAAACAATAGATGATGGAGTCTCAATGCCCACAGACCTTAAAGTCTTTTGGTAAAAAATCAGATACCCACTGAAAAGAAAATACTGAACAGTAATAGGATTTGGTGTTCTCATTTTACACTTAGTACCAAAGGGGTTTACCTTCCAGAACTCCACTGGCAAACTGGATTTCACGATGTGCTTACACTAAGCCTCTTCGGCCTCTGCTTGCCAATGTAATACAATTTGGTATTAAATAATGCCCTACGTTTGAAAAATATTTAGTCTAGATGTTTAAATAACAAATTAATGTTTTGCAGGGTATTTTTTTTGTTTCAAAAATGACTTATTTAAACCTTTGAACTATCCTGAAAGTTTGGCTACCCATCTATATTTTATTCTCATTTTAGAGGAGGAAGCTGAGACTCAGGGCTACAGAGTTTACTAATAAAAAATTTGAAGTACAATCTGTATCTCCTTACCCAATTTAATGTTCTACGTATTCATTTTCCTGGAAGATACATGTAGCATCTCAAAATGTTACATGGGTTCACTTGGACGAGTTTCACATTAGAAACATAAAGCCTTCTTCACTTAATTAAATAGATAACAGAATTGTGTTCATTTATTTATATGTATCTTCCACAAAACGATAACCAACCCAAGGCAATCCCAAAAGAGTCAGAAAGCTGCTGTACACACAAGCGGAAACAAAAGAACTCCTGACATGCTCTCGAGCAACTGCCATGGCCCAAGTTCAATATCAGGCAAGTCAAAGAGAGGGAGAAACTTGTCATAACATGTGGGTATGAGTTATAATTTGTATGGTCTTCTCACCATATAACTTGACCAATATGACTACATTTTCTGGGCATTCTTGCCTTCCTATACAATGAGTGGTTTTACATAGTTTTGCTCTATAAGCACATCATAGAATTTTATATGGTTCCTTGACCTGTGGTACAGTGTAGGTTGAGATGTGCTACCACATGTATCTCCACTATAGCTGATACCATAATTAGGCTGGGATTGAAATGTTATCTTCAGACACACTAAGTTATCTAATTAAATATTTATAGTTCAAGTTACTAAACTAGGTTATATATATAACCTAGAAAATAATCATCTTTGATATACTTCCCCAGGTTATGATGAACAGTCAAAACATATTTCAAGACTGCCATTTATATAGTTTTTTAAATAAAAATAATATAGATTAAGATCATGTATTTGCTGATTAGTGCTGACACACTAATTTCTATAAACAAATAAACATTAACATAAAGATAATTTGGACCATCACAACTAGACAATCAATGCTGAATCGCAGAATTACAGATCAATGGAAAAGAAAAATCAAACAGGACAAAGACATGAGCTATTCCAATTGTTGTTTTTTCCCTCTTCTATTTGAAAGAAAGCAGAGATGACAGTCCAAGTTTCAAAATGACCTTTTGTTTATACTACCAGAAATAAAACACTAATCAATTAGTTTCATATATCTTAGAGGGGAAAAGGAATTGAAGCTAATGAAGGTCATTCTCCAGGGATGAAGAATATGAAGTTTCAAAACATGAAGTGAGGCTGAAAATTATACACAACCGGTTCCCAGAAAGGCACTTCACACTCCTATCTCCAAAATTCAAGTCCAGTGAATTTTCCCCACTATATTGTGCATATTTTCTTGTAGCAGACTAACAGACTCCTGCAATAATGGTCACTGAGATTTTCATGGCTCCTTCCCACACTGTCTGAATGTGACCATGTGCCTTGAGGCCATGTGCTCCGTGAGACTAATGCATGAAGGATACAGAGACTTTAAAACTGCTTGTGCAAAGGGGCTTCTTCAGTTCTGTACATCTGCATGTTCCTGGCCTCAAGGGAGTAAACCCAGGCTAATCTGCTTGCTGGCTGATGAAAAAATTGAGGCTGAGATGTCCTTGTCACAGTCACCTATAGAACCCTGGCTGACCCCAGATGGCCTAACATGCCTCTGAGACCAGCTGAGATGTGCAGAATGAGGCTTAGATGAGCCATGCCCAGTTGACCCACACAATCATAGTGAATGAAATAGTTATTATTGTAAGTCAGTAGATCTTGTGGTGATGTCTAAAATAGTGCAAAGTCTACAGATATAATCAGCAAATAGCGCCATCCAACCAGTTGCAAAGCCAGACATCTTAACTCCTCACTCTCCCTCACCATTACCCTGGGTGTTAAACTGAGCATCCAGTCTTGTAATATTACTTCATAGACAGCTCATTCTGACTCATAAATGTATTTCTCCTTTCCTAATTTCTCTGCCTTTATCCTAACCCATGCTACCAGTATCTCTTGTATGACTTTTTTTTTTTTTTTTTTTGTCATACAGATTCCCAACTTCCTAACTGGTAGTTCTCTCTCCATTTCTGTTAGCATGCAATTCATCTTCTACTCTACAGCCAGGTGTATATTCTGCAATTATTCTTATCTCACAATAATATCCCCTTGTTAAACATTATTAATGTCCTTTTATTATCATTAAAATACAATTCAGATTTTTATCTTGGGGAGGCAAATACACTGGCTTTTTTCTTCTTCTTCTTCTTCTTTAGTACAGAATCTGCCTTCCAAAATTTAAATTACCTCATTTGGTCCTCCCAACTGGAGATAACATTTTCCAAGAGCTTCATGTGGCCAAGTTTTCAACAATGTAATGTGTACAATTTCATGCCAGTTCCTTAAAGGGAATTTGTGTGTTGTCTGCACACAAATTCTTTCTGTAGGGGAAGTTAGATTTGTGGTGTAGGTGTTCTAACTTGTATTGTACCATCATCTGGGCAACACTCTGGGGAACGCTGGAGCCCCAAGAAGGAAGGAACTTGAGTCTGCAGATGATCCGGTATCTGGTAGAACAGATCAGCCCACCCTTACTGAAACCCTCACCTTTCTTTCTATAGTTACATGAGAGAGAAATAAGCTTCCATCTTATTTAAGGTTCTGTCTATGAGGTCTCCTTTTTGTGTTTCCTAGTTTGTAACTGAATTAATATACATTACTTCCATGCATTACTGGAGTATGGCTCTGTCACTTCTTTGGTCCCACTCCCCCCCCCCCCCCC